>RJWT010051143.1:0-10743 GCA_004365215.1 Cuniculus paca
GGACGGGGCCCGGCAGCAGTGGCGCGGAGCAGCAGACACCTAGCCTGTCCCTCCCCTCTCCCTCCCTTCTCTCCCGCCGCTCCCCCTCCCCGCGCACGGCAGCGGCTCTGGCCTCAGATGATCCCGCTCCCCCCTCCCCCAACCGCAGCCCCGCACAGCACAGTCGGGCGGGCGGGCGGGCGCACTCACCGGCGGGGGGAGCTGAGTGGAGGACAGTAGCCGCACCAGGGCCTGGGTGCCCGCAGTGCCTATTCTCGTAGGCTCTGCCCTTACTCCCAAACAGCAATCTAAAAGAAACCCCACACTCACCCAAAAATCTCAACCAGACCCCTTGGGACCACAGCTGCCAGTCTGCCTCCCCCTCCTCCTTCTGAGATTTGGGCAAGGGGGGCACCCTGCTTTCAAGGCAGAGCCCAGTCTGAGTTGCCGGCCAGCTCTGCGGATGAACCAGGCCCTGCCGAACATTTAGACCCTAACCCACTATTCTTCCTTTTTGGAAGGACCTAGAATGGAGGAGAAAACCAAGAAGTCTTTCGGAAATTCATGAGCTAAAAATGTCAGGAATTTCCTGGGAAACGCAGTTCCTTACGGGATTCATTAAAGCAGGTTCGACTGCTTGCCCCTTTTACTCTTCCTCCCAGAAACGTGTTGAAGAGCCCCCCACCAAGTAAAACATTAAATGGTCGCTGATTTTTATGCGGACAGCTAGACTACCAACCATTAATTAGTCAATGAGTGTTTGGAAGGTGACAGCTAAACGGGATCCTCTCTGGTAACAGAAAGGAGTTCAGAAGTAAAGAGGAGGATCAGAAATCATTGGTTTCTTTCTTCCCAGACCTGATGCATAATCTAGGGCCTATTTTACAACTTCCAGATAGGTAATGGTTGCTTACACTGCCCCTTGCAGTGTGTAGCCCTCGCAGCTGTAGGAAGGCTAAAGGCCTATCTCCCGGGGACTCTTGCCAATCCCCCTATAACTCCCCATCATCTTCTGCAGGGGTCTGAGAGGATTATGCATACTGACCTCTGGCTTTCTGATGCATGGATTGATGACTTCCTCCTGAAAGTGTGCCTATTCCATCTATAATTCCACTCCCATTAAACATCTCTCCCTTTTCCTCAAAAGTAAGACCTGTCTCCCCTTCTCTTTGCTTCAGAAAAAATGATTAAGTTGCCCCAAAGGAAAGTGGGATGCTGACCAAAAAACCATGAACAGTCTAGGGTATAAACCTTGTTAATACCTGAGCCCTTGAAGCCCCTAAAATATCCTTTCACTTCTTGGGAAAATCTACCTGTAAGGTATTTACGGCTTTTTTTCTCATAGCAGGAGCCTCATTCTATTCAGTATTAACTGTTTCAACTTTAGGGTAAAACTACTTCTCACTAAAGAACCTTGGCAACCAAACACCGAACTGAGGTTGTCCTGTGAACCAGCCTCAGGAGCAGCCCCTGTACGTCTAGTAGTCTCTGAAATGGGTCCCGAAAGGGCAGGCTCACTCAGAAAAAAACCCAGGGTTTGGGCTCAAAAACAACTTCTCTTTAATTTGGGGGCAACCTCTAGTACCACATATTCAGCCCATCAGTTCTGAATTCTGCGCACTCCCGCTCCTATTTCCAAGTCTGTTGGGAAGGATACACAGGACCTTTGGCACTTCCTACCACACAGAAATGCATGTGTGAAGAAGCACAGGCTCTTCCAGGCTCACGCAGTAGCGATCAGGACCCTGGATAGACCCCGACCAATCCAGCAAGGAAAAGGCAGGGTCTCTAGAAATAAGGCAGAGTGTTAGGCTCCCACTCTTAAACTGAAGCTAACATCTGGTGAAGTTTGATCTAGAAAGATTGCTGCCTTTCTTCAATGGTTTATTTTAAGATGAACCAAACCCCTGCCCCCAGGGATCAAAAAGCAGCAACAAGGCCAATGTTATTTCAATGAGGGTTCCTGCCTGTTGGTCCCTGCCACTATTTTGTGCAGATGTTCACCATACCAGGGACAGAAGCTGGGAGGTTCAAAACTGCCCACCTTACTGGCCTAACTTTGTAGTTTAATTTCTTGTTCCCTTTCCCAAATGTTTACATACAGGGGTTCTGAAACATTTTGAGTTTGAGAGTACCCTGATTTTCAGAGAAAAAGCAACTGCCACCGGGAGTTGATTGACTTGTTATTTTCCCAGCGCAGAAGCAACTGATGTTTCTAGACAACACAAATTAAATAACATTTGCACACTTAAACTGGGAGTTTTAAGTGAAAATCAGCAAATGATTGAAACCTGGATCTCTCCATATTTCTATTATGTATATTTTATACTATTCATTATGTATGTAAAAAATTTCTGCCCTTATATGCCAGCTTCTCTTCTACTTTATGCACGCATATAAGAAGACTAATGCCTTTTCCAAGACAATTTAATGATAAACTGGATAGCATATTTTCACTACTGAAACAAGAGGGTTAATTTCAGGATAAGCCCGTAAACGTGGGCTTTTTCTTAGACTAGGAGGTGAAAGTCGGCTTTCCTTGGGCTGTTGCATACAGTAGGCGTAAAAGGCAGCCTCAGAGGAATGAATATTAACTTGTAGAAAAATCTTAAAACAAAAAGTTTAGAACGTTACAAAATATTTCAAAGTTATATCTACATTGTAACATTGACGATCCATTAGAAAATCTGTGAGTTTAAAAAGGTTTCTAGCCATTTGTGATTACCTAAACAGATACTAACTTACTGAATGAAAAATGTGTATAGCTTGTAGTTGTTTGAATCTGTTACTTTAAACAACTAGTTGGAAAACTAAATCTACCATTTCATAACAATGCAGGAAAAGTAAAAGGGAAACGAAATATATTGTGTATCAAATTAACCATGTTCATGAAAAAATAACAAATGTTCCCTTTCCCCTTGAAATATATTTACATTTTAAAAACCTGGTAAGCATCTCTACATTTCTTGAACTCTTAACACTATACACACGTTTTGAAGAGCATAAAGACTGTTTTATTTTAATCCCATTAGGTGTTCAACAAATTCTTACAATTTGTGCAATTTTGTGCAAAGAAACAGACAGAACAAAAAGGAAAAAGATTCAATTTTCCTCAGCCTGAACTACAGGTGATTCTAAAATAATCTAACTCAACTTTTGTTTTTAAAAGCAAACATCAACACACATTTATAAAATAAACTTGAGAGAGGGCATCTACCGCTGGTTAGTAAACCCTTTTGATTACAGAGTTACCAAGAGAAACAATGTATTCATATTTTACAAAAATACACATTTCCAAAATGAAAGAGAATATTAGAACTTGTTTTCAAGTTCTACTTAGGTTAAACTAGACAGTTATCTTCAATATTCCAATCACTAAAACTAACTGGAATATTGTACTTCAAATGTTCAAAATTGACAGATTACCCATTTCTTCTCTCTACCAGGAAAATTAAGAAAACTCTCAATAAATCTTAACATTTAACAACATCACGTTATAGTTCCAGCATTTCACAGATCATTTTTAAAAAACGTCCCCTTTCTACATCTCAACTATTCTTGAAAATTATGCCCTTTCAATGCTATATTAATGTTTATGAATAAAAATATAAACACTTAAAATATGAAGAGAAAAATTCATGTGATAGAATTTTCGCATTTCTCAAATGTTTTCATTTTAAATATTTGCATAAGAATTAAGTAAATTTAGCATACATTCTAAATTTGACACTTTTATCATTTCAAAAAACCCCACATTTTATGTACTCAAAAGGTCCAAACAGAACGGATTCAAATGTTATAAAGCTCTCTCTTCCAGCTGATACTTAAAATGGTTTTACTAGTACTGTACTCAAAGGAATGAAATCAGCAACTCTCCACACTGTAAACACTCCAATTTCCAAAGCCGCAATTCGTAAACGTCAGTTAGGAGAGGGTAGAGGGGGTACTGAAATAATCTCCCAATTCCCTTTCCCCTCGGACAGTCTACCAAAAGATGTCAAACCAAATCCAGCCAAATCAAGCCTATTTGTAGAGCACTGGGTCCTCCCTTCCAAGGACACGGGACACAAGCATAGACACCGCTGCGAAAAGCTATCTAAAGGCACCTGGCCCACAGAAACCTTAAGGGGTCCAGATCAGAACCAAGTAGAACACTCAAAGGAATCCCGCAGAAACAACGGAAATGAAGAAAAATGGCATTTATTCAAGGGTCGACAGCTACGAACTAAAGTTACCCAGTCGGTCTCTCCGGGTTTCTCTCTGCCAAACTTCAATCTTATGGTAAATCATTTGTGGGGTCCCTATTCCTACAAACACCACAGCCTGCCTCTGGGGCCCACTGTCGTTAAAAGGGAAGATCTTCACATCCTTCCCCTTTGCCCCTGACAGAGACAGAGGAGGCGGATGAGCTGGCCCAGCTCTATGGGGCAGTAAAAACGCCTTTTTCGGACCACCCATCCTTGGGCCTGGCTTCACTTGCAATGTCAGCACCAATGGGTTTGTTTGGTTTTTTTTTTTTTTTTAACAGCGCATCCTGTGCGGGTGTATCAATGGGGGGGGGTGAGCAGAGGAGTGGAGGGGTTGGTAGTGGAGTCTAAGTTACGGAACCAGACTTCTCCCTTCCAGGGTTGCCGTGCAGGGAGTGCTGGCCACGTCTAGCGCACTGTCCCAGGCCCTAGAGAAAAGGTAGTCTGGGGAAATGGAGCTCGGGGATTGCTAAGAAACCGGCATTACTGGTGGCCTCCAGTGCCTGCGGAGGTAGGGTTTTTTTTTTGTTTTTTTTGGGGGGGGAGAGTTGTGTTGTTATTTTGTTATTTTTCGGGGGTGGGAGTGGGTTCATTCGTTCGTCGCTGCGAGGCGCGCGGGGGACCGGGGGGGAGTGAGTTGCTGCACTGCCTGGGTCCCCGAGAGGGAGGATGCGGGCTTGTCTGCAATGGTACAACGGTTATTCCCGGACTGAGAGCAATTACAGGGGACGCGGTGGGCGGCACCTTGAGCTGTGGCAGCGGCGGCAGGGAAGGTCGCGAGGGGCTTACCCGGGCGGGCGCTGTCCTGCCGCAGGTGAGGGAGGGCTCAGGCTGGCGGGAGGGAGGGCGCGCGCACGGCGGGCACGAGGAAGGGGGAGGGGAGGAGGGCGCGCGCGCGCGCACACCTGTCCTGGACAGCGGCGCGAACCGAGCTGCGCCTCACTCCGGCCCTGCGGGCTGAGAAGGGAGGAGGGCGGGCGGCCGGGCGGGCAGGCGGGGGCGGGACGCCGAGGGGAGGAGGAGGAGGCGGCGGCTCGGATGGCTGGCTCGGCTCTCACTCGTTCTCCCTCCCGCGGGCTGACCCGGCTCACACCCTACTTCTCCCGCTCACTCACAGCCCCCTTGGCTTTCCCTCCTCCTCCTCCTTCCCCTGCGGGATCCGCTCGCCGCTGCCGCCGCCGCCGCCGCTGCCGCAGACGGCAAGTCGTGGCAGCCAGACGTCGGCGCGTAACCCGGCGCTCCGTGCGTGACTCCGGGCGACGTCAGCGCGCGCTCGGCATTCCCGCCCCCCCTCCGGCTCGCGCCCTCCGCTCTCCAGCCTCTCCGTTTCGGTTGCAGCCGCCGCGTCGGGCGCACAGCGCGCTCCCTCCGCCCCCCTCGCGCGCGTGAGCGCGCCCTCTCTGTCGTTAGCGCGTCAACATCCCGCGGCCCAGGCCTTGTGGCGCGTCTGAGGAAGGGGCTGTCTGGAGCCTTTCGGCCCGCACATCCTCCACCCACCGCCCTGAGCGCCCCAGGACTACTTATCCCTCCTTGGGCCTCAGAAGGCCGAGGCCAGGCTCTGGCAGGGATAGAACCCTGAAGGGCCTGCGCCACCTACAACTGAGGGCCCTCAGCGTCTTTGCGGCTGCCGCCGCCACCGCGTCACGCCCCCTCCCCCTCTCTGGAGGCACTGGGGCCTTTCATCTCCGAGGAGGGTCTCACCTTGGCCTTCAGACACCCGCCGAGAGGGACTGGAAGGGCAGAATTAGCATAAAGAAAGAGGCTAGACCCTGTCCAGGCTCCGGCCCCAGGAATCCTCGACAGGAAGTGTGGGGTTGCTGCCCAGCCTCCCACGCACTGTAGGTGAAGCCGGGCCCCTTTGAGGGACTGTGACTAAGGACAAAACTCTGATAAATATTATTGATGCGTGCTTGGGCTAAGAGGGAAAGAGTTAAAGGTAGGAGTTAATTTTCATAAATTGTTAAGAGTGAAGTGCAGAATTGTAAAATATTCTTTAAGACCATTTACTTGAAATCTTAACCAAATTTGTTCAAGATTTTTGGTGCATCCTTACGCTTGCCTTGTGTGCTGTCACATCTCAAGCCTTCAACACTACACGAAACGTGAGTCAGCTAGTGACTGTTTCCCACAAAATAGAGAACTGCCTTCACCTTTGTAATTATTGAAATAGATCCCCAAAACTCAATCTGTTATTTGTGGAAACGGAGTCACTGCCCCAGCTGTGACTGACTATATGTTAAAGTTACTTTGCAAAACACCACAAATACCCTTTTGTTAAGCAATATAGTAAGAAGTCTAGTGAAACCTGGGAGGCAAGTAGGAGTGAGATGTGATTAATCTCATTTTATGGAGTTAGCTAAATGTAAGTCACTTGTCCAGAATTTCAAGACGTCCGTCATCGCTGAAGAGAAAAGCCTAGGTCTATTTATCACTTACTTTTTCCACTAAACCAGAAATCCTTCAATTGTTTTGAGGTGTTTTTTGATTTCCCCTTATTAGCCAGCCATAAAGCAATGATTCGTAGCCTGACTCAGAAAAATCAGAGAACTCTGAAAGGTTTGAATTTGAAACATTGTACCATTGAAAATGATAGCTCAGCAATAAGTTATTGTTAAACAATTCAGCTTCCATACTTAACGACAAAATATTCATTAATCCCTAGTTAGAGATGTGAACTTATTTGAGATATTTTTAAATGATGGGTCATTTCCTTTGAACTGCTTCTTTATTCACCTCATCTTTAGGTGGCAGCACTGCTATATGAATACTACCTTTAAAACCAGTATAGTCTTCTGCAACTTGATATCCTAAAGAATGTTTTGTCCTAAATGCTTCCAACTGTATTGTGGAGATTAGAAGCTGGTGAAAATATGAAATCAGAGCTGAGAATTAGGACATTTAGGATTCTGGAAGTGAAAATCAGAAAGGCTGTCAGAGACATTAAATACATGGATCTACTGAGGGAAAAGATTAGAATTTTGAAAATTAGCTATGTAAGGTGCAAGTAGAGTCTTTAATTCTGGTTTCTTATTGAAACATAACACAATACAACCTTCCAAAAGAAAAGCAGTTTCTAAATACCTCATATTTTTCAAGCATTTGTAAGTTTAAAGTTGCTAGTTATATAGTTGCCAATTCAGTAACTGCAATTTTAAAATTCAGGTGCAGTTTTAAAATTCGACAGCATTGATCTATGACAATCCCAAATAGGACTTTATTGTTGATCCTTGTTGAAGAAAATTCTTCTGCCCTTTTTTCCTGGCTTTCCTGTATTGTTTATATACAAAGTAAACTCTCATCACTCAAACTTAGACAAATGAGAAGACAAACTGAACCAGCTATAAAATGGTAGCATTTTAAACACAATTTTTTTTTCACGGCACCAGGGATTGAACTCACAACCTTGCACTTGCCAGGCAGGCGCTTAGGCCACTGAGCTAGATCCCCGGCCCATTTAAAGACAATTCTATATCTTAATTTCTCCCTCATTTTTTGAGGATGGTAAGTTGTAATACGTAGGGGTTTGAATCAAGTATTTTCTAAGTACAACTTTGCGATAATTAATTTTATGTAATTATAGTAGTCTTCCCTGTGCCCCTTTATCCAAGTAACCCCAAAAAACCGAGTTTACGTTTATTTCAAAATAGACTGCTTTAGGTTTACTATGGAAACAACCCCCAAGGAATATAGAGGCATGACAATCAGAAGTTGGAAATCAGGTTATTTCTGGGTACAGAATTAATTGTTAATAAAGTCTTTCTTGAAGACAGCTCCCGTCTTTTTCAAGTTAAACTAGGAGGAGTCTCAAGCAAATTAGTAGTTCTCAAACTCAGCAGTGTTAAGATTTTTAAGCTTTCTGGTGCCAGCAAATCATGCAGCCTGGGGGCCTTTGCTCCAAACTTCTGCCAACACCATTTTGGCAGCAAAATGTTCTGTTGAACAAAGTTTGCACGTGTTTAGGGTGCGAAGTGGTTCCTCGGCCATTTATGTGGTTTTATTCCAGTTTTGGGACTGGAAGACAAGGGTCAGAAGCATGAGGCTTACCGAGCTCATATGTGTCTTGTTCTTATTTGTACCTTTTTTCCCCCTTCCCTTTAAAAGTGATTAAAAACCACTCGACATGGTGGCACATGCCTCTAATCCCAGCTACTCAGGAGGCTGAGGCAGGAGGATCATAAGTTCAAGGCCAGCCTACGTAGTTTAGCGATTTAGCAAGACGCCATCTCAAAATTAAATTAAAAAATAAAAAGGTGGGATGTAGCTCAGTTATAGAGCATTTGCTTAGCATGTGTGAGGTTCCGTGTTCAATCTCTACTACTGCAAGGAAAAAAATAGTAATTCATATATCAGAACATGTGGATGAGGTCAGAGATGGAGAAGAAAGCTTGGTCTATCCAAATAGTAAATTTAACTGAGCTGTAAAGCACTATCGAATTTTATTGCATATTTTGTGATGACCCCAAAACTCTTTGCTTGCTTACTTTAGATGATCAGTGTAGTGTCATTTTACTGCCTGGGTCAAAACTAAATACATATATGCATATAAACCAACAGATTCCACTGAGGCTAGTAGAGGCTACATTTGAAACCTAATGCTGTAGCATGTTGAAGATCAGTAGAATTTCTTTCTTTAATGAGTAAAATGTGTCTGGAGAAAAACCAAAGCAATACTCCAAGTGAAAAATACTAAATAAGTTCTTTTTAAAATATCTTATATGCTGTAATATTTTATCTTTTGAGTATACTTTTATTTACTTAAATACTCAAAATTATGAAATATAAACTAAATGATTTTTACTTTCAAGATAGTATATGGATATTAAGTGTACATAGAATGGAAAAACATTTTAAAATTACTGTATTAGAATCTCATTAATATACATATTACATGAACATAGTACAGCTGATGTTTAGATGACATATGCATTTTTTTTGTCTTGAACTTCCTTCTGGAAAGTAGGTAATGACCTGCTATATTAGGATTAATTCTTGAAATCCTTTGCTGTTTATCAGTCAGCTTTGTTTTCTTGAATCACTTGTTGAACAATATTTATCAAGTGCCTGTTTACCAGCCATTGTTCTAGAGATGCTAAACACAATGAAGTGTCTGCTCTCCTATACCAGTCTTTGTAAGACAGATGATGAACAAGTATATAATTCTAGATAGTGATGGATACTAAGGGGAAAAAAAGGGAAAATAGAGTTTCTATATGATTGTATGTGAATGTATGTGTATATACGTCCACTGATATTTTAAATAGAATGGGTCAAAGAAGACTCTCTCTTTGTCTCTTTTGAGACAAGGTCTTGCTATGTAGTTCAGGTTGGCCTTGAACTCACAGTGATCCTCCTGCCTCAGCTTTCCAAGTGCTGAGATCACAGGCATGCACCACTATGCCCAGCAAGGAAGACTCTCTTGAAGAGGTTCTCTGGAATAGTTATGGGAGTATTTGGGGAGATGTTCCAGGCATTATGAACAATTTATACCACATAAGGTCATCATGTGACAACCATGTTATATACTTTTTTCTTAGGAGATAAAAGGCCACTAGGTTTTCAGAAAACTTTTTCATTTAATTATCACCATTGCTATTTCCCTTAATGATCATTCCATTACTTAGTACAATAAGACTATGACACTCTCTACAGACATGGCTTCACAATCCCTTATCTGTAATTCCTAAATCCAAAAAAATTTTTTTCTTACTTCATTTGGTGGCAAAATCTGATCAGAACTGAAATAATCTATTTTAAATCTTAATTTATTCCATTTGGTGAAGTATTGATACATTTCATTGTAAAAATATTAATGTGTTTTGATTAAGGGCTGCTGCTCGGGATACTATATGTTAATTAAAATATAGATAATATGTGCCACATTTGTAAAATATGAAAAGTTATTTTAAATTCAGAAGGGCAGCCAAGCTCCAGGATTTTGGCTAAAGGATTGTAGTCCTTTTATTTGTTTATTTTTTTTTGGTACTGGGAATCAAACTCGGGACCTTGCATTTTCCAGGCAGGTGCTTATACTGCTGAGCTATAGCCCCAACCCGGGGTTATAGTCCTGTACAAGACTTTTCTTGATTCCTGATTAAAGATTGATGTGAATCTTTAGATAACTTTTTTCAAAAATGTAATAATGTTTATATAGTGCTCTTATGATGTACCTGGCACCATATAATCACCCTCTGTATATTAGCTTATAAAATTCTTGCAACAAACCCTGACCATGTGATGTGTCTATAATCCCATCATGCAAGAGTCTGAGGCAGGAAGAATGCTTGAACCCAGGAGCTGAACACTAGCCTGGGCAGCATTTAGTAAGATCCCACCTCAAAAAAAAAAATTGCAGCAACTCTATGTGTAAATTATCCTCATTTTATCAATGAGAAAGTTGTGGTACAAATAAGTAAATTTGAGGACCAGACATGGTGATACACACTTGCACTCTTAGCACTCAGGAGGCTGATAAAGGAGGATGGTGAGTTGGAGGCCAGCATGGGCTACATAGTGAGTT
>RJWT010051144.1:0-10747 GCA_004365215.1 Cuniculus paca
CTAATTGTTTTTAATTTAAACATCCACCACATTTTCCGACCACCCCTTGTACACGTGTAATTTTACTCAGCCATAAAGGAGAATGAATTCACATCATTTGTAGAAAAATGGATGGTTCATGAGACCATGTTTAGTGAAGTAAGTCAGATACAGTTAGATATTGCATGATTTCTCCTATATGAGAAATCCAAAATATGAAAATTAAAGAATAAAATAAAGGAGAGGTGACAGGAAAGAAAAAGGTAGACTTTAGACAAGGTGAAGGGGATGAAGAAAGGGAGAAGGAAGGAGAGTAACAATGATCAAAATACAACATATATACGTACCAACTCAACAAAAAGGAGGTAACTGCTATGCACTACAAACACACTAATTGAGAGAGGGGTAGAATTCAGCATTTAGTAGACAGATCTTAAAACAGTTTTTCCATAAATTAGTTTGGGTGCAACCTTTGGTTTGAACTGGTAATCATCTTTGTCTAATGGTACTTTCTTAGTAAAGCAAATAATGCTTACAGATGCAAAAACATTATTAGGGGGTCTGCTTTTTTACGATGTAGAAATGTAACAGAAGTTACCCCAAGAGGAAGTATGATGGTCATTAGTCGGGTGAGTAATTTGTATTTCAGTTGGAAAGAAATCCTTAGAATGGAGTACAACTATCCTGGAGGTATTGGGAATAATAAGCAAATTTCTATTCCTTCCCAACAAACTTTCATATAAAACAAAATCTATTTCAAATGATTTCAGACAGGGACTTGAAGAAGAATACATTCCTAAAAGGCTACTTATAAAAAAATAAAAACCTAGCCGGGCATGGTGGCTCACGCCTGTAATCCCAGCACTCGGGAGGCTGAGACAGGCGGATCGTTGTGAGTTCGAGACCAGCTTGGGCTACAAAGTGAGCTCAAGGCCAGCCTGAACGGCATAGTGAGACCCTGTCTCAAAAAGAAAAGGGCCAGGGATCTAGCTCAGTGGTCTAAGTGCCTGCCTGGCAAACACAAGGTCGTGAGTTCAATCCCCGGTGCCACAAAAAAATAAAATAAAATAAAATAAAATAAAATAAATAAATAAATAAATAAATAAATACATACCTTTAAGCATTCTTCTCTACTCGCGTAACAAGGTTTCCTTTAGTAACTACTAAATCATCAGAGTTTAACCATTTCTGTAACACTTGTTTTTAGATTCGCTATCCTTAAAATCATGCTCTTCATTAGCCTAAACAATAAAGGGCTGACACTTCCTTCATTTCTTTTGGAACATCCTACTGTGAAGGTATGCAAAACTTTAACAGAAAAAAGAATTGTCACCTGAGGGTTTACTCCAGCAAGAGCCTGCAGCATTTGCTGAATGAACTGCTGGTGTCCAGGCTCAGTGGTGCCTGCCGTGGAGCTTGGGTTTTCACTAGGTGCAGCATTAGACCCACTGGTTCCAGAAGAGCCGCCAGTGTTTCCTAATGCCCCCAGGCCCGGCGTAAATCTAGGAAAAAGCGCAGATAGTCTAACCTGGAGGCCAGCCCTGATGAGATGGTACATCAAATTACACTTAACAAAGTAGCACTCTTCTTACAATAAATATTTGTGACTTTAAAAATTCTAAAACTAATCTCAAACAAAAAAGTTAAAAAGCAGAAGGACATTAAATCTAAATCTTCAGAGAAGGTACCCATTATGCACTTTCATAATCTTCCCCAAATAAACTTACCCTGGGATAAGGCCAGGGGCTTCTGTTGCTAAAGTCTGTAAACCCTGCTGAATCTGTAGCAAGGCCTGCATTGCTCTAGGGTTTGACATTGCTGACAGTGTGTCAGGATTCTGCATCTAAGGAAGAAAGAAAACCAGTGGTTACAAAGGATAAACTTTTACAACTTTTCTTTGCTATGTTCTGGCAGAAAATCTAAAATCTTACTCCCAGACACTGGTAATTCACGATTTCTTTCCCAAAGTAAACACAAGTCCTCCTCTTTCACAGCAAACCTGTGCGAATCACTGCTTGATCTCCTCCCAAGTCCATCATGAAAGCCAGTTTCATAATGGAAAGCAATCAGGAGCTAACCTGGATGCCACAACTCTTCCCCTTCTCCAACAGAAGAAAGTATTATTTCTAAGAGACAAACTCCAAATGCACAATTTGTACAACATGGTAATATGGTGAAAGCCACATATTCCTCCTGACCAAGTGTTAACTGTTGCTGAAGTAACAATTTTACCAAAAATGTTCTCCCCAAACAATAGGTCCACATTTGAAGTTAATGCGTGTATCCTGAGTTTTGCTTCACAACTTCCACCAAATATACACCATATGGTTGACCAAAAAGTTGACTTATATCATTTACAATAAGATCAAGGACACTAGGTAACCCTGAATAATGGTTTACAGGCCTATCATTTACATAAATATATAAAGCCTCCACACTACCAGTTTCACAACCACAAAGACTGATATTTATCTTTTTAAATAAAATACCATGGCAATCTCAAGTACATTTTTACAGTAAACCTTTCCTTATACGACAACACTACAATATTAATCTTACTAATCCCAAATGTGAGGAAATGAGCTCTACCCCTTAGAAAATAGGAATTCTACTAATTTGGAAGAAATTAAAACATTGGAAAGAAACCAAACCTGTAAAATAGAATAAGGTAGCTCTTTGCTGTTACTCAAGATCAAAACCATAAAGTGTAACATGACACAAGGAAGCACTTCAAAGTTAGTAAAGTGAAAGGAAATGTTTCATGGTATTAACAAAGCATTCAAAATCCTAAATCCTCAAAAGCAAAAATAAAAACGGTTCTTTCCTCAGAATTTGTTTAAGAAATATAAGCAAAAGATCAGCAGTGAAATGGCGCTTAGATAGGATCAAGCTGAATTTCCTGCAAACTGAGAGTAGTATCGCTCTATTCTATATTTTGCTATCAGCCAGAGAAGAGCAAGGAAAATGTTCATCATCAAAACTATTTCAAGCAAATCATTACCAAAGATAGCTAGCATCTTTTCTTACTCACTTGTTGGAGGAAAGTTGGGAGCTGTTGTCTCATTTGTTCTTGAAGCTGAGGATTTCCAGCAAATAGGGGATTATTCAGCATCATCTATGGGGCAAGTGTTCAAACAATTTTAACTGGAAATATCAAGCAAGTAATGTACCTTGTTTAATATTCTATCTTCCTCCAAATGCCCAAGCTGGCACTTAAAAGGAAGGAAGGTAGAACATAAATAAAAAAGGAAAAGGGAAAATACTGTCCATAAGAGAGATCTCCAGGGAAAAAATAAAAAACTAGGCATCTTCTCTCTCAGTAAGAGTGGCGAATATGATAATGACATGCAATATCCTAAAAAGTAAAAATGATCATTTTTTAAGGCTTTTCCTTGAGCAAAGATGAATTTTTGCATTTGAAACAAAAATAGGAGTTAACAAGCTCTCATGAAATAACATTTTCTGCTACACTGACAGAATAAACATCAAAACATGAAACTATGTACATGGCTTGCTTAGAAACCTTCACATCCAAGTGGCAAGCAGAGAAAATCCAGATCTGGAACCACTGTATCTACCTGCCTACTGCAAGACAGCTAATATTAGGTCCAGAAAAATAACACCACAAAACAGCAACCAACTTGCCAGAGAAATGGAGCTGCTAGGTGAAAAATCAGCCAAAACGTAGCACCAACTATCCTCTGGGGAAAGTTAAAATGTTTTAAGACCTGAAAGATGTAAATCCATTAGAGAACACCAAGATTAGCATCTGGATTTCACCTCACTACCACCAGAGATGAGAGAAGAGGCATATCACCTGACCTTCAAACAGGTATTAAGAATTTAAAAGTTAGGGCCAGTATTAACATGTTGGAATAGCTGAAAATAAGATTACAATACACAATCAGCAAAACCAGAAACTAATAAATTCCCCTAGCTTCGAAAAAACTTTTATAGCATTTCCCCCAAAATAAAAAGTCAACTAACAATGATTGACTAACATCCTGTTTACCTGTCCAAAGTCTGGGGTGGAAATGATCCTTGCCCTCCAGTAGTTAATCACATTTAAGAGCAACTATATGCAATTGCTGGAAGACCGAAATCTCCCCTCCCTCCCCCCTTTAGTTTATCTGTTGCTGCAAGGCTGATCAGTTACTTTGAACACAATAATCACCGCAAGAAGTTAGACAATGTTTTACTGATACATGGCATTTATTTCAAAGAGGTCAGTAAGTTCACAGTAAGTAATGTCTATTTAGGTCAACCAACCTGCTGCTTTATTTAGTAAGGTACAGTATTTCTTCTTACGAACATACTAATGAAATATCACTTTTATTTTTCAAGATGTTATTTAAACTAACCTAGAAAAAGCATGTCATCTTAAACTTTTTCTCAAAAAATTTTTTTTTTCATTTGATTAGGATATTTCACCTAACTTACCTGACTTCATGTCACAATTAATAGTTTCGACACTTCAGACAATATTTGAATTTATAAAAATCAAAAGCAGGATAGAAGAACTATAAACTTTTATATTTTGGTTAAAGTACATTGGGAAAGTTTCCAAACTGCCTATAATGAAAGAATCCACATTGAGCATTGTTTGTCAATATTAGAAAATTAAAAGCATAGGGAAATGCTCAGTCCTTTATAAATTTAGAACTATCATTTATACAGTATAAGACTAGAAATGTACTTGCTTAAGTCATATTGCACAAGCAAGATCACATCCAACTATTATTAGTTGGCCGAATATACACCTGAAGACATACAAATAGGAACATTCTACATATATTTCCACATTGACTTTAAAGAAATGCTAACATTTTAGCTTTGTCCTCTCTCAAAAATATCTCTGAATACCTTAAATTTAATAGTAACTTGGTCTGGTAATTTTCGTATTACTAAAATAATCTTTCATAAATGCACTGTTACCTATGATATGCAAAATTTTAAACATAAAAATTTTCCTAAGAACTTGCTCAGTATTTACATCCCATCCCATCCCCTCCCCCCAACTCAGGGCTATCACACCAAGCTACATCTCCAGCCCTTTTTAATTTGAAGATAGGGTCTCGCTAAGTCACAAACTGCAAAAGCTGAACTCGAACGTGGGCGGGTCCTCCTGCCTCAGACTCCCACTGTCATAGAATTACAGGTATGCACCACCACACCTAGCCCAATTTCACAGTTTTTGAGGGCATAAATTACTAATAAAGATACTTCAAAGATATCTGCCATACACTTTTATCAATGTGGTCTTATAGTTTGGAAAACAAAAACCTTTTCATCTGATACAATGAAGAAAAGTTTTTAAAATGGGATTAAGTATAAAGGGCCACATGCATGTTAGGCAAGGAGTCTACCATATATTATTCCCAGCCCTATCTACCTACTTATTTTTGAGACAGTGTCTCCCTAAGTTCCCAGGGTAGCCTCAAACTTGCAATCCTTCCACATCAGATGCATGCAACTAAGATTAGAGGCATGTACTACCATATCTGACCAGAACCTACTTTTAATAAACCACAAATATCCTAGCTGGGCGTGATGATGCATGCCAGCACTCAGGAGGCTGAGGCAGGAGGACTATTGCAGGTTTGAGACCAGCCTGGACTACAAAGTGAGCTCAAAGCCAGCCTGAATGGCATAGTGAGATCCTGTCTTAAAAAAAAAATTCCAGGATATATAAACAATAGGTAACCAAGGCTTATGTCACATTACTTTGGTTTTCAAGCCTACTGGTGCATAATCACCAAAGCAATTTGAGGCACCTAAATAAATGTCTAATGCAATTATATCAAAATTCTCTGAGAGGGGGTGTTGAAACCTAAGCATTGATACTGTTCTCAAAGCTCCCCCACGTGATCCTGAATGTTTCAGTCAGTGTTAAGAGTCATTAATTACACTATAGTCTTTTCAGAAACAAACTAGAAAATTAATAAATTAATAAAAGACGACCACTATACTAACTAGAGTGGGGGGGCACTACATTAAAAAGAATGACAACATTGTTCCCACAACCCCTCCTTTGCTTTCAATGAACGAGTGCAGGCGGATTATACTAATGACGTTTAGCAAGACTATTAAAATATGAGAAATCCAATTCAATTACATATGAGCATTTCAACTGTACTGATACTGTTCTTAATAACTTTTAGGATTCACATTTCACAGAAGACTAGAGCTTCAAGAGACAACCATCTGAAACTTTATATTCATCTTGTCACTCACATGTATAGATACAACATAAATCTGTACTACATTGTAGTCAATGAATGGGAGAAATGATACTCTGTGACATATTAGTATTACAAAGAAACAAACTGCCCAAAACACTGGGGATGTAGTTTACCCATATTTCTAGTGTAGTAACACACAACACGAATGGGCTAAAATCCATCACTGGACTAGGTTATTATTTCAATTCACAGTGCAGTTTTTTCCTAATGCAATTCCAAACTCACCTGTGCAGCAAGGTCAGGGTTCTGGCTCAGGGACTGCATCATGCTTCTCATATAGGGGGCAGACAACATGTTCTGCATAAGTTGCGGATTTTCAGTTATTTGTTGCAACAAACTCTGCATCCCTGGCGTGTTGAACATACTAGCTGAAAGTTTGTTTTGGAGGGGAAAAAAAAAAAAAAAGACACACTAAGGAATACATAAATGGAAGTTAAATCTTAAAATACAATATTCACTGCACTTAAATTTCAGCAATTGTGGGTGAGTATAATGTATTAACAGACTCACTTCATGTGGCTTCAACTACTCACAATCAACTGTGGTCCCAAAATATTAAATGAGGGGCCCAGGGATTTATTAGCTCAGTGGCTCAAGTGCTTGCTTGGTAAGCGCAAGGTTGTGGGTTTGATCCCCAGTACCAAAAAAAACACACAAAAAACTGTGCTTGTTTTTGGGCGGGGGATATAGCTCAGTGGCATTAAGTGCCTACCTGGCAAGTGCAAGGTCCTGAGCTCGATTCCTAGTACCAAAAACAACAACAACAAAAACAAAATATTCAATGAAAGATTTTGCAAATAACAATACATGAACTTTCAACTGTACACTGTCCTAAGCAGCATGACGACACTCAGGTCTCCTGCTCTGTGCTTGTTGTTCAGCACGGCCACCCTGATGCTGATGCTGCCCACCCGCCCATCACAAGCAGGGCTAGTGTTCGTTAACCACTATTTACTCAATAACAGAAGCACAAGAGCTGTGTTGCTGCCAAATCAGAGCCACGATATGCTCTCCTAAGTAAAAAGGTAAAGGTTTAGACTTAAGGAAAAAAATCATGATGAGGCTGCTAAAATCTAAAGGAAAAAAAAAAGTATCTACGTAGCTGCCGGGTGTGGTAGCGCACACCTGTAATGTCAGCACTCAGGAGGGTGAGGCAGGAGGATCCTTGCAAGTTCAAAACCAGCCTGGGCTACAAAGTGAGCTCAAGGCTGCATAATGAGACCCTGTCTCAAAAAGACAAAAACTTACATATGTAAAGCTGTGGAGAAAAAGAGGTTCATAACTAGTTTTTCTCTTGCCCCTTTAACTGCAAATTATGCCCACCATTCATGGTAAGTGCTTAGTTAAGATGGAAAGAAAAAGCATTAAATTTCTGTGTGTGTATGTATGTGTAACAAGAAATATAGCACATATGGATCTCTGTGGCTTAGGCATCTGCGAGGGGTATGGGAATATGTGACAGAGCAGGATTTCTTTGTGCACACTGAAAAATATCATTAAAAAGTCTGAGCCAACTTTTCTTCCAGGTCTGAAAAAGATCACTATCAATGAGAATCACATTCAGCACTCATTATGGTCGCACTGAAGAATGAAGTAAACCTTTGTACCTAGAGGTGGAACACAGACAAAGCCTCCACCCACATTTTCTAGGAGTCCCGGGACAGGTTCACTGAGTGAAACGGCAGGCTTCTTTAACAATTGAGACCTCAGAGCATAGTGGCTAAGCAGCATCTGGAGCCAGATTATCTCAGTTTAAACCCATCCTAACTCGGTTATAACTTATGTCATGCTTTAGTGCCCTGTTCTTTCATTTACCAGCACATACCAATCATGTCAGAAGAAAAGAGGAAAATGGACTATAAATGTCATGTTTTCAAGGCACAGTAGATTATTTTATCAAATGAGACAGAAAAACATTGTGTTAATTATGCAATGGCATTTAAGAATATATAACATGCACAGATACTGTAAGACTAAGAACTTACCACAATAATTTACTTATAGGAAGGTAGAAATGATCAGAAAAATTATAATATTAAAATTAAGCATCCCATTACAGCTAAATTTCTTTGCAAAAGTAAAAAGTGAAAACAAGGCTGCAAACAAATTAAATTTCCGCATGCCTAGTTAGTCGATCAAGGAAAGTCATCAGCAGCCAAATAAAATGTATAGCCCTTTTGGGGAGAATAGACTCCCCCATCCAAGAATTAAGGATATTGGGCACAACACCAATATTCAATTTAAAATCACTGCAAATGATTCTGAACAGTATCCCTGCTTCTTCATGAGTCAGCAAATGCTACTTTTGATTTGAACCTTAATCTACAATGCAATGACATGCTAAATGCAAAAGCATCTAATAGAATTCTACAAATGCCTCCCAAACTGATGAATATACACTCTTAAAACCATATACTTTGGGAATGAGCTCATACTTCAAAGGACACAGAAGTGTAATCACATCAATACTAACCGATGAACATTTGCAAAAGTTTAGTACAGAACACAGTGGCCCCCAATTAATAAAACCTTGTCTCCTAAGAGTCCATTCTTGGGCTGAATCAACTGTCTGGAAAGCACAAGGTCCTGAGTTTGATTCCCAGTACCAAAAACAAAGTCCATTCTTCTCATTAGTACGTATTTTTTGAGTAAAATACTCTATTACTGCTGTATTATGTTACCATAAAAAATGTGGAAATTTGTTTCCTCATAATAGAACAGTTCCACTTTTGCCTGTTGGCACAACCTTTAAATCATCTGGCTACTACTCCTGCTCTAAGATTTCCTCACCTTCAAGATTAAGTGCGTCTGGGAAAAGATGAATCAGGAATTTCATCTTTACGTGTATTTGTGTACACATATGTATTGTGTGCCAAACTTCAAAGAGCTGAGTAAGAATCTTAGTACTGTATAAATATGTTGACAATTTGGCAGAATATGTTTATTTTTGCTATCTGTTTCCTCTGATGAGAGCATTAACATGAAATATTGGAATATTAGCAATCAAATTAAAAACCTTAGTAACAAGTTGTAAAACTGATTTTTTGTTCATTAGACAAACGCTATTATCAACAACTATATTATGTTAAAAAAAAAATCCAAAATCCTGTTAGTTGGGATATCAGTTAAAATCTCTGCTCTGTAATTTTAAAGTGAGAACAATGCCTCTCCCCCTAAAGGACAGTAAGAATCAAACCATAAGCAGAATACAAGGTATTTCTTCTTAATTTCAAAATGGTACTACTGGAGCTGGGTGTGGTGGCACACATAATTCCAGGACCCAGGAGGCTAATCCAGGAGGACTGCTGTGAGTTTGAGGCCAGTCCAGGCTACACAGTGAGTTCAAGGCCAGCCCTGTACTACAAAGTGAGACCCTGTCTCAGAAAAAAAAAAAAAAAAAAACCACACAAAAACCAAAAAAAAACCACTAATGTTTATCAAATCTGTATTATGTCTAGAAACCTCAAGGTACACACTGTATTCTATAAGAATATCTACCACTGTGATCATCAGTTGCTCTCTCCATTCTGATTCTTCGTTTAGCAATGAATATTTTAAAGTTCTTTACCCATAATCTTTCCACTTCCTCTGCCAAGACTCAGACATTTCCTAAAATATATCCACACCCTCTCACCTTAAGGGAAATGTGCCCATGTTTCCGATTCATCTTTCTTACACACCAAATGTAAGGACTGCTATGTCTCAGATACGTACACCCCAAAATCATGTGCACAGGTGTAGTCCCCACATCCTGGAATACTGGGTGGCGGTGGAACCTTTGGGAGTCAGGGCTAGTGGAAGGAGGTGAGATCATTGGGGTCCTGAAGAGGAAAGTGGACTCTGTTCTTTCTTTCACTTGCTGGCCCTCCATGAGCTGATTGGCTTCCTTCACTGCCCTCTACCACCACCATGTACTACCTTCACAAAAGCAGTGAAGACAAGCCACCGTGGACTGAAACCTCCAACATCATAAGGCAAAATAAACCTTTCCTCTCTTCAAGTTGATGTATCACAGTTATGTGTTGCAGCAGCAGAAAGCTAACATGAGGACTAAAATTGTCACTCTAATGATCTTGGATCTAATTCAGGGATTAAAACTAGCATCTGATTTTTAAACTATGAACAGTTGGAAAAGAAGACACCATAGTGGGGCACAGTGGTGTACACCAGTTAATCCCTGCACTTAGGAGACTGAGGCAACAGGGTCATGAGTTTAGGGCTAGCGTGAGTTACACAGAAGGACCCTGTCTCAAAAAAAAAAAAAATCCAACTATTAAGTCTTATCCAGAGAAAACTGGACAGAAGTAAACTTCTTACCATTTGCACATCATCATAATCTCTCAGCACATGACACAAACACTTAAAAACCCTGTCACAAAATACTCAAGGTCTGAGGTGAAACATCTGGAAACTTGATTTTTAATGAACCTCATCTAGAAAAGTAAACCAGAATAAATCCAGGGCACATGTGCTCTGGTAACAACAACACAGATAATTAACTATGTGCTCCCTCCTGCACTAAAGCT
>RJWT010051145.1:0-10742 GCA_004365215.1 Cuniculus paca
TCTGACGAGGCCCTGGGGGAGAGGCCTGGCATAGCTTGGGCAATTCTGTAAGCCTGCGGGAGCCCGGGAGGGGAGGCTGTTCACCAGTGAGAACCCAGTCGTGGCACCTTCCTTCCCAAAGAAGCTGGAAGAAATCACAGTGAGCTCCTGCCCAGAAGACTCAGCACAGTTTACTTGGATTTGGTTATCTAAGAAATCAACTATGGCCCCATTTTGTCCCTGAATTGTCACTGAACCGTGGGACCTCACTTCAGCAGCTGGACAGCTGTCAGTCACAACAAACCACTGGACACTGAGGCTGGGGTCCTGTGCGAGGTGCCAGGACGGTAGCAGCCGGCACAGGGAGGAGCAGACTGTGCCAGCCTGCATGCTAAGGTGTGTGAAGCTTGGTTTCTGTTTTTCCACAGGACAGAAATACACAGAAGTGGTGCTGCTTTCTTCCTGAGCTCGTTGGTTTGTCTGCCACCCCAAGGCTTTCGTCCAAAGCTCGGCAAGGCCCTTAGCCAGGAGACGTTTCCTAGAACGATCAGAGTGGTTGGTTCTGTGTCTGTTCCAGGGTCCTGGGCTGAATGGAGCCCAGGGAGAGGCCAGGAGGACAGCAACCACACCTGACCTTGCCTCCATGAGGACCAGGTGGCGTGTGGCCTGGAAACAGGTTTGGGAACCCCGCTGTGGGAGAAAGGTGGGGCGGGTTCCCATCTGCAGCTCTTCTGCAGCCGAGAGGCCAGGGCTTTGGCTGTGCTGTGTCTAAATGGCAGGCAGAATCGCAGCTCTGCCTCAGTGAGTGCAGTGGGGGACTGGGCAGACTCAGGCCTTCCGCTTCCCCTTGCTGGGGGAGACAGCGCACGTACGGATGTGTGGGAGGCCACTCTGTCTCCAGCCAGCGCAGGCCTGCGAGTGCGGGGCCCAGACAGTAATGTGGGCTGAGGACTCATGTTGCTACATTTCTTGTTTTCCACAAGAGGCCAGAAATCCATCTTATCAGTAAAGTTTCCTGATTAAAAAACAAACAAATAAAAAACTAAAAAGCATTTGGGTCTGAGTTTTTGTAACTTGGTAGATGTTGGGGCATAGCACAGGCCCCAACCCTGTCGACCCTGAGCCTGTGGCTCAGTCTGCCCCACAGGCCTGGGCCCACTGGGCTCTCGGTCTGAGCTGCAGGAGCTGGTTGGCCTCTCTGTGCACATGGAAGCTGCCTGGTCTTGCTCTCTCCTCCCCGTGTGTCCTGTGGCTTCCCACATGTGTGTTATCACGTTCCAGGCTTTTGATCCTGCTGGACTATCAGTCCACGTAGGGTGCTGGTTCTGCACTGGTCACTATCACCAGGGCCCCTGGAATCAGACTCCATGACTGGGTGTGTGCAGGAGGTTGTCGGTCAGCAGGCTGGGCGCACTTGGTGGTAAAGGACAGAATCAGCTGGGGAGAGACCACTGGGCGACTCCTTAGATGCTCAGCTCAGACTCAGCTTGTGTGATGTGTAATAAATGACTCGAGTATATTATTACTTTAGCATAGAATGTTAGAAATAGATACATATTTGGACATCTATCAAATTCTGTATTGTTTACTTTTATGTAATATAAATGCTACTACTTACACCCAATCAACAGAACTAGTTCACGGTGACAATTAGCAGTAACTAATAGCAGAACTAAACAAATAATATGTGTGAGGAAGATTTAACAATATTTTGATAATTTTTCTTTAATATAGCATTTTGACTCTTATCTGCATTGGATATTAAACAATTTTGGTTTTTAATGTATTTTAAGATCCAGGCTACATAGATATTACCTACTTCTAATAAAAATGATGAACTGTTTCTTTCTGTTTCCTGATGCAGTGGGGTATTTTTACTCTTGTGATCATTTCCTTTTCCGGTAAGACTCCTCTGGACTGCCTCCTGCCTTCTGTAGTACAGTAGTAAAAGTGAGCACAGTTGAATAAAAGCCCAGTTGAACTTGACTCTTATCAGACCCAAATACACTGATTCCTGGTTGCAAGCCAGCATAATGCCGTAGAGCTAAGTGCACTGGTCTCGGGTTTACTCTCACACAGAGGGCTTCAGATGTGTCCGAGTTAATGTCCATCGCTCCCAGGTGCTATATGGGACAGCAGCCGCCTGACATCCAGGACCTTGGCATGTGGAAGTGAGTGCGTGTGTTATCCATGTTTAGACTTCTCCTTTCAAACTCTCCTAAACACACCAATGTCATCGTAAGTTCTGTCTCTGTCTCTGTCTCTCTCTCTCTGTCTCTCTCTCTCTCTGTGTTTCTCTGTCTCTCTCTCTCTCAAGGAAAATGACCTTAAAGCATACAGGTAATTTTAACCTATAAAATTGAAGATGGATTCCAAATAAAGAAGTTAAGGTGAGAAACAAGAAAATCTTGATGAACTTGACTGTCCTTTTCTGAGTTCTAAAGGAGACTTTTTCCCCTCCCCAAACTGACTTTCTTCTTTTCATGTGTGTAAGTCTTGTCGTCTTGCGTTTAGGTCCTGGACTCTTTCAAACATCACCAGTTGTAGAGAAACAACTTGAAGCTTTCTGTTTTACTGTCATTGTTTTCTCCATTTTCACCCTCAACACATTTTCCAATCAGACAAGGACCTTTTCGTTGTATGCAGAAAGTGCGATTTTATGGCAGGTAAACATTTTAACATCACTTCTAGGGCTGGAGACAATGATCTCCATCCGAAGGCAGACTCTCCTTCAGTTCTGTGAAGTAAAAAATCTCAGGAAGTGAGAAACTGAAAAGCCACCCAGTTTTCACATAAAAGCCTCAGTACTATGAGTAAGCACATCATGCACCTTTTTGGTTTTTAATAATGTTGTGTAAGTATACAGAACATTTTGCATGTATGATGTTTCAATTTTCTTTAAATCTTTCAATTTTCTTGAAATAAATGTATAGACTGAGTGAACTTTTCCTAAATTTTACATTTTCACAGTGCTGAGTATGCAGACAGATGAAAAAATTCTGAACAAGGTACAGAACCTTGTTATTTTTTGTAGTGTTATTAAAATCTTCATTTTTTAGGGTCAAGGATATAGCTCAGCAGCACAAGCACCTGCCTGGCAAGCGCAAGGCTGTGAGTTCAAGTCCCAGTACAAAAAAAAAAATCGATCTTCATTTTTAAATCAAAATTCCCAAAAGCCACGGAGAACGCTCTCTGGCATTTGGAACTTCACAACTACCGCCTGCAGCCAGAAAGATTAAGGGAACCACATGGTGATGCGCGTTTGTGTGTGTGCCTGGACTAACTTAATGGCCAAGGTTTTCAGCTGAGTACTCGTGTCTTTTTGGGAGACAGAACGACTGTGATTGCTTTAGAAGGACTTCCTGCTTTATCCTGGGTTTGCAAGATGCTGTCTCCCTCTGTACTTTTACCTCCCTCCTCTCTTAGGCCCAACTCTGATTCTTTGCTGCATATTTTATCAATATATATCAATACTGTCTTCTGCTTTTGCGATCAGTCTCCCCAGGTCAGTTGGGTATGTGCTTGCATATCCTGTAACACAGCCACTGAGCTTTGCTCTTTTGGCAATGCCTGGATTATGCTGGATATGATACTGGAATCATTATTTGCCTTCCCTGGGTTTTCAGAAAATAATCACAGTATCCACCGTGTTAAAAATCTAACAAGCATTATGTTGCACTAAGCACCCTGCTTAACCCTATGTCAAAGCCAGACTATTACCACTCAGGTTTGTGACTTACGAGCCGCAGCTCACCCTCACCGTGGGCATCCCTGGGAGTTAGTGGTCAGGGTGGAGGATGGCCACATGACTGAGCAGGTGCCTGACCTCGCTGTCCACTGTGGCCCCTCTGTTGCCCTGAGTGCCATCTCCTAACGACTGAGTGGCACCCACCAACACCCAGAACGCCTGGTATTTCACAAAGTGCATCTCATGGTGCTGGCGACAGAGCCCAGAGCTCCGGCTCTACGCTCTGTCTGCAGCTGCTTCCCAGAGTGGGTTCCCCTTTGGGGAACTTCGATTTCCTTATGCACTGCACGGTGACTGGCGACCAGGAAGCTGGGCCACCAGGGGAGCCCTGATGGGAGAGGGCAGCGAGTCTCGGGTTGCTCGGTGCGGCCCAGTGGGGATACAAGCTGTCCCCTTCTGTTGTATCATTTCCCTGTGGGATGAGCACGTGGGATTCATCTCCAGGGCATTGCCTCCTCCCTGAGGGGCTCGGCCCTAATCCACAAAGCTCCACGCAGGGCGCATTTTGGTTGCCTTAAAGTGGCTCCGTACCCAGACGACCCAGATCGCCAGCAGCAAACTGCTCACCATCCACCCTGCCCTGCACCCTGGACCGAGCTAGCCGGTACTTAGGGGTAGGCGCAGGGACACCCACAGGTGACCTGACCCCACCACACGCAGCCTGAGTCCGCCTCTCTTCTCACCACACCACTGGACCTGCTCTTAGACCCTCCTTGTGTCATTGGAGGATACAATCGTTGACCAAAATAAACTAGAATTTTGGGCCACTGATAGGCAGCCTTCCTAGAGTAGTTCCACATGGGGGAATTTTGGTGTTTCTTCTCATCCAAAGCGGGTGAAGAAAGTTTTTGTCAGTCAGAGGCACAGGAGAAAGAAGAGCAGTTCTGGGGGACCCATCCTTGCATCTAGGGACAGGTGTCTCCTCATATGACCCCTGACACCACGCTGCAGATGTGTGTCAGCCCTGAAGCCAGCGATGCAGGGGCTTCACAGTCCGCTCTGCAGACGCCCTCTTCCTGATGCTCCTGTTCTCTGCTCAGCTCTGAGTGTTTTTCTTTCTCCACCTTACTTTGCCATCTGCATCATCGGCAGTCTTCTCACCTTTCCTCATCATCTTTCCTCTCGAGAATCGCTTCAGCTTCTCCTTTTAGTGACGGCATTTTACGTCTCCCTTCTGGCCTGTGACCGTATTGGCATCCCTTGGCATCCTGACAGCCTCATGGCTTCCCCTTTCCTCAGATTCTGTCCTCCGCACGCGACCACTGCATGAGGCTCAGCCACAACCTGGATGACAATGCCCTTTGCCGGCCAGGAGGCTCCCAGGGAGTGGCCTCCACCTGCCTCGCCTGTCTCCTCCGACCATGCTGCCCTGCTTCCTCCCTGCTTGGAGTGGTGGCTCTGATCAACCCATCCCATCCTGAGCAAGGACTTTCTTGCATTGATTGATCAATTGATTGGTTGAGACAGGGTCTCACCGTGTTGTTCAGACTGACCTTGAATTTGCTGTGTAGCTAGGCTGCTTGAACTCACTGTGATCCTCCGCCTCAGCTTCCCAAGCGTAGGATCACAGGCAGCGCTCCTGACTCTTTAAAGTGACTGCTGCCCCAGTCATCCTCGTCCCTTGCCCTAACCACTCCACCTCAAACTACCTAAAATTAGGTTTTGAACACGAATTTGTTTTCTCTCTTTCTGATTTTTTTTTCCTTTCTCTTGCCAGTAGGACACGGGTTCCATGCCAACAGGGATCTTTTCTGCCATGTTTATTCCTCCTCCATGCCCAGGCCTAGAGCAGTGCTTTGTCGTGCAGGCTCGGGGGAACATCTGTTGGATAAACACAGATAAACTTTTACACAATCTTGGTGACACTCAGAGACATCTTAGCAAAGTGTTCCTCTAGTCTCTGAATTAGTTCTTTCTTTCAAACTCAGGACCTTGCACTTGCAAGTCAGGCATGATGCTGCTGAGCTATGCCCCCGGCCCTGTGCTTTTTAATTATACCCTTACTGTTGCCATTGATTGTGTACTGACTTATGGTCTATATCCTATTACTTAAATAATTTGATATATTGCTACAGTCTGTGTGTTTCTGTTTTATCTCAATGACCAGCTGCCTAGCAGCATCAACATGATCTGTGCTGATTGCTTGGTATTTCCTATAGCAACACAGTTTATTTACAAAGCTAGCAGAAATCTATAAATGCTTGGCTTTTCAACAATTAAATTAATGTTGTTAAGTACTACTATGCACGATACAATGTTTCAACTGTTTTTTCAACAACATTCATTTTATCCTCAGGACAACAGTCCCATGTGGGCATTCTTATCCCATTGTGTAGATGAGGAAGCTGGTTGAGAAAGGGGCAGTGAACTGCCGAGTCGTTCCCCTAGGAAGAGGAAGAGGAAGAGGGTCTTAAGCCCAGAGACGGTTCTGCACACACACGCTCTTTTCACAGAGACGTAACTTCACAGGAATTTTCCGCTTGCTGCCTCGCTCACCGACTATAGTTCAAAAACAGAGCAGCAGCTCTCAGCCGAGGCCGCGCTGACTGCCCTGGTGGAGTGGAGGCGCAGAGCAAGGACTGGGGAGGTGAACGGGTGCAGAGGGCAAGGATGGTTGGTCGGAGCTCGCTGTCCTGTTGGCTCTACATCACCGAGCCTGCAGACGGCCATGGTACTCTTCCTTCCCAGGACCATGGTCCTGACCAGGCCCGAGGCCTGAAAAAGCGGCCTTCCACTTAGAGCTGGGAGCTCAACTTGGAGCCCAGGGGCTGATCAATCACTCGCTGCCACATTTTGCCCCTTTGCAGTCCTCCAAGTCACCTGCACCCTGGACTCCTCCACATGCATGGTGTTGCTCCAGGTACCTGCGGAACCACACCCGGAGCCCTGCTGGGCCAGCGTGCAGGTGAGGGGCAGTGTGGTGTGGGACGGGGAGTCTGTGCCTTTGGCGTACTCTGTTGGGAAGCTGGAGTCCTGAACGCTAACGCAGATGGGGCCCAGGCTTCAGCGAGCCAAAGGACTCCCCAGTCTGTGTGAAAGGCAGAGCCAGGTCCAGGGCTTCCAAGGCGTGTTCCGCCTTCTAAATCAGCCGTGGGCCACGTGTTGGCTCAGTCTGGACTACTGAGCACCAGGAGCCGATCAGCTCTCTGGCAAGGAGGGTGAGTTGTGAGCCGGGGTCCTGGCACCCCAAAGGGTCCCCCAGTGTCACATGTGGGACTATGAGCAGACTAGCTTGGAGAGCTGTGTCCAGCAGGGCCTCAGGGGACCTTTGGGGCTCTTGTCACACTGCGTTCTTTGCCTGTTGAAAACCACACGGGACTCTAGGGAAAGGCGGCCTCGACGTCCCGCCAGTGAGGGTGGGCAAAGCAGGGGCCGTGGGAAGCTTGCACAGGCACAAGCAAAGCAGTCAGGGGTTGTGAGAGCGCAGGGACGTGGCAGGAGCTGTCACCAGGCAGGAGTGGCCGCAGTGCCTGAGGATGAGACGGCAGCGACCACACGCTCAGTGAGGCCTCCTCAAAGCCCTCGCTGCATCTCGTTTCATCACATCCGGTGCAGATGTGCACGGGCTCTCGGCCCCAGCTGGTCAGGCAGTGGTCCCGGGGTTGGGGAGGGGCCAGGTGACGAGGGCCTCCGCCAGGCAGCGACCTACTCTGGCTGCACAGAGGGCTCGATTTCTGTCCATTAAAACCAGCATTTCTGTGACACAGGGCGCACCTCCACGTGGCTGGTGAAATCCGGAGTCACATCCCAAGGCACCCAGGGCCAGGCCTGGCCCTCCTGAGCGTCACATCGGTCTCTGCAGACATCCTGCCTGAGCAGCGTCCGCTTTCGGCAGCCTTGGGGAGCCCTGGGCGGAACTTGCTTCAAATCTGAGACTGCTCCCGGTCAGACCTCTCCTCCTTTCCACAGATCCTGTTTTCCAATTATGTGGTTGACCCACGGTTTATTTAACCAGTCCGCTAATGATAGAGGTCCCGGGGCTATGTCTCCGCGCACCCTGCTGGTGTGGCTGCTCTCGTCCCTGGCACACAGGTTCCTCACAGGGGGCTCTCGGAGGAAGTGGAGCTGGACAATGGCCCTGGGAGCAGGGCGGCTGTGCAGGGCAAAGTCGGGGGCAGTGGTGAGCTGTGGAGGCACTGTGAGGCTGCAGGGAGGACCAAAGGGAGGATGGCGTGGCCTGGGGGCTCCACTTCTCTGCCTGAGCCTTTCCCTTTCTCTTAATTGCCCACGGCAGATGCCTCGAACCTGTGACCAGAAACGTGTGCCAACATCACAGTCATCAGGTGACTGACTGTGCGCTTAGTTCTCTGAATTTGAGAGACCAACCAGCAGTGGAGAGAAAACCAGTTCCCAGAGGGAAGGCCCAGGGTGCTGGTGGCCAGGTGTGCCCAGTCCTCTCAGGCGGTGCGCAGAGCTCTACACACACCTCCAAGGCCGCATCTTTTCTTTCTTTTTCTCTGTGCACTAAAAACCAAGTTGTTACCCTTTTCATTTGAAGGTAGCTAGCTAATCCTCATCAAGCCCTGTGACTTCCTTCACTCACTGTATTCACAATCTTAATGCTGAGAAAGCTTAACCTACTAAAGGAGAAACGACAGATCAGCCCCAGCCTGATGACACATGTGTGTCACTTGTGTCGCGACTGGCCTTGGAGCAGCGGGCACTGCAGGGTCTATCGCTGCTGAGAGCAGACGCACTTCCCCCAGGCCCGGGCTGTGCCCTGCGGCATGGCCCGATGCAGCGGAGCTCCTCTGAGTCCTTTGGAGTCTGAGCAACAGGAAGCCGAGCGCCTGGGACTAAAGCTGGCTGCAGTTACGTGCGTGGCCTCTGCCAGGGCTTGCCTGCTCCTTCTACTTGCATCCCTGTTTATTCCACTGTGGACAAAACAGAAGAAGCCCAGGTGCTGCGGCCTCTGCCCCAGCCCAGAGTCCCGAGGGCTGGGCTGCCATCCACAGGGGAGGCGTCCCACAACCGTGCGCCCTGGTTCCCGCCACGATTCTGTTGTCATTTGGGGGAGAAAGACACAGCAGAGTTGAAGCTGACTATTTCAGGAGGCCGGTGGTGCTTGTCTGCAGTGGTGAATCTGACTTACGCAGGACTTTCTTCCTCTGGGGATGGTGACATTCATAGCCTGTGAAAAAGCAGAGAAACTCGAGCACGACAGACGAGGAGCAGGGGCTGGTTCTTGATTCTTTCCCTTAGCCAAGATCATCCCAAGGTCTGGTGTGCAAATCCCTACCCTTCCAGGTCCACGGAGGATTGCCCTGGGGCCCAGGACACTTTGGGCGGCACTCCTGCCTGTGTGCACCAAGGTCGGACGCCTTGGGAGCACCAAGAGACGCTGCCTCAGAATCTGAGGCCTCGCGTCTCAGCCAGAGGCTTCCAGTCCTGGGATGCATGTGTGTGGGGCACGTTAGTCCGGCCCAGGCACCAGCGGTCTGTGCTCCAAGTCTACGGGGGTGGTGGAAGCTCCATTCACTTTCTCACTGTGGAGTCTTGCGTGGGTGAACCGCAGGCTTCTGGGGAATAAGCATGAATCTCTCAAGGTTGTGACCTTGAGCAGGTCACAAAAGGTCACAGACACTCTTGATCTCCGGAGTTCTTGCTTGTGTGTTGAGGAAGGGCAGTGCCTGTCTGGATGGGCTGGGGCTCATCCAGAGAAAGATCGTAAGTTCAGCCCAGCCTCAGTGACTGAGTCACAGTGATATCCCGTCTCAGAATAAAATCAGAAAGGGCTGGGAGTGAAGCTCCCAGTACATTAGAGAAAAGAAGCAGAAGAAATGGAGGCACTGCCGACAAGGGAAGCTTCGGACGGCACACAGGGCCCCCAAGTCCGAGTCCACACAGCACCTGCAGACTCAAGAGCCTGGCGTAGCATCGCCAGGCTGCAGCTGTGGCAGTGACCCACAGACATCTCTGTGTCCATCCCTCCGTGGTGGGGGCAGCCTGACTGCCTCCAGGAGGACCCCAAGTGGTGCTCTGGGAGAGCAGAGCAGGAGTGGCTTCCTCAGTTTACCCTCCCTTCCTGCTGTGCATCAGTTGACAGCCAGGTGACTGGGAGGAAGAGCAGGAGCCCGAACTGAAATCATGCTGAGGTCCCCACCCAGCTCCAGAGCTCTTCCCTGCACAGGGCATGAGAGGGGTGGGTGGAGAGGATCCTGCTCCTCTTCCTGGCAATGACAGCCAAGCTCACCCACCTTTGATGGAGGAAGGCGAGATGCATGCTGCCTCTGAGAGGCAGACAAGCCCAGTGCACAGTCAGTCTTGTCTTTCTGCCTCATTGCCGCAAACACCACGGCTGCACACTGCCGCAGTCCAGTGGATCTACTCACCCAGGCCCTTGACCGGATCCTTCTTGTTCTTGCTGGTGGCACCGTGCTGGGCTCCCCTGCCTCTGTCCGCTTGGACACTGCCAGTGCTCTTTCTCCCCTGCATCCCCCCCATGATGTGTGTGCTCTGTGATGTCCCCTGGGCCCAGTCAGGAGTGAGTGCCCCGAGAGCTCCAGGCCCCATCCTGTGTCCTGCTCTGGCTCCTCGATGGTTTCCCTGCCACCTCCAACCTGACTGAGGAGTCTCATGAACTGCAGATGCCCTCGTAGGCATTGCTGGGACAGGGCAGGGAAGCATCCTTCCCCATGGAGCGGCCTCCAAGGGGAAGAGGAGGCCAGTTGGTTACACAACAGGGTGTAGGGAGATCTGCTGTCAGTGGTTCTGAGGGTAGTTTATTTTGGTTTCTGGTTTTGAAACTGCAGTGCAAACTCAGCTTCTGACAGTCTAGGCTGTTGTTTGTTGATGTAAGAAGATCATAAACTCAACTGTTTCCCCCAAACCTCATCCCAGGGATTGTTTCCAAAGAAATGCAGAGAAAGAAAAGTTCCATTGGTGTCTTCTCCTGAAACCATGACAACTTTCCCGGTTGTCGTTCTGGAAAGCGCTCTGACTGCTGCATCCGTGAGGGAACCCAAGTGGAGCAGAGAAGACCACCCTCTCCCAGCCACAGGACGCTGCCCGCGGA
>RJWT010051146.1:0-10754 GCA_004365215.1 Cuniculus paca
CCATGCTATGACAAGTGGCAAATGATTGCAAAGGCTTTTGATCATGGTTTACCAGTATTTCCCCTACCCTCACATCGTCTTCTCTTACCCTGATTAAAAGATCTAGCTCTCTGTGAAAATCACAAGCAAGCTAAGGCTGCATTAATAATTGATTGTTTTTTTACTTCTTTCTCAGCAAGCTATGGCATTTGACTTTGAGCAGGAGTTTTTCAGACTGATAAGGCCACAGTGTCCTTCCAGCACCATTTTGAGTTGCAAGAATCTTTGGTGGGCAATTTTTTTCTTTCATTATTCTGCTATTAGCACAGTAATAACAATCATAACACTTCTATCCTTTCAGACCTCGTACAGGGGATGACATCCCTTGAAAGAGACTTAAGCTTCTGCTGATGACATTTTTGTAATTTTTTTGAGCTCCACAATGGAAGCCTAAACATGGTTGCTCATTAACTCGCCTCTGGTAATGAGGTTTCACTGACACTACTTGGGAGTTTGATTTGTCAGAGGGCAGCAAACCATAGCCCAGAGGATGTAAGCAGGGTCTTGTCCTTCCCTTGATGTGACAATACTGGCATTTTCATGGCCAAGAGGGCATGTTCCTCTCACTCTCTCCCCCAACCCTGCACTGAATTCTCATCACTTGTCTGTATCATGCATAATCATGCCCAGCACTGGCTACATAAAGTAGGTTATATTTGTTCTTAAGAATTCCACACAAACATTAAACAAAATAAAGCATATGTGTATTAGAAAGATAGTAAAATAACCAACATGTGTTAGTGCAAAAAAATTGTACCAAAGTATCCATAAATGATTTCACTTGAAAATATTCTCTATCATTATTATACAAATATAGGCATACAAATCATGCCAAAGAGTGTATAAAAACTATTAATAGTGATAATCCTGAGGCTGGTACAGAGGTAGAAAACTATTTTGCTTCCTACTGAGCATGTTTGTAGTGGGCAAGTCTCTTATCTTTCAGAATCCACTCAACATTGCTCTTCTAGTAAAAGCCTCCACCTTTTCTTGACATCAACCTCAGCCTGTCCCCTCAGTCCATGTATCCAAGGTGGGGTCATGTGATGCAAGTCTAAGCCAATCACATTCCCTGGCTACACTGATGAAGCTAGGTCCAGAGCATGTGACTAGGCCAGCCCAATCAGAGTGACTGTCAGGATTTATGTAGAAGTCACCCCCAGAGTTTTTTTGCTAAATTTGAACTGGTAAGAATGTTGACTGGAGCAGTGTTAATCCAGAGCTGAGAATATGAGTTGAATCATGAGGAGTTTCCTAGCTCCCTCAAGATCACTGAAGTCAAATCCCCCAACTGTGCAGACACAGGAACTAGTAAAGTCCTTGTGGTTAATGTACTGTGGGTGGGATTTCTTTCTCTATCACAACAGTCTGACTTTGTTAACGTTATGTTACTTTATTCCAGGTCCAGCAGAAGGGCCACCTCTGCCTGAAAGTTTTTCCCCAGGGGTGACTCTTAGCAACATTGCTGAGGCCCCTCTATTTGGTCACAGAAACAAGGTGCTTCATAGTTAGCTCAGTTTTCTTTACACAAATCTGGTTTAGTCTGCAACCAAACCAACAGACTCCCTCCCTCTCTGCTCTCTCTCTCCCTCTCTCTCCTGTTTTTTATTTAAAAGTACTGAAATACCAGAGGGCCTGCTAATCACTGACATAGTTTCATACACAGATGGTAGTAGAATCTCATCTAAAAGCTTCTGATATGTAACACAAAAAAATACAAATGACGAATACTTGATGAAGCAAAAAAACCCAAAAAAAACAAAAAAATAGAATAGCTGAATGGAAATAGAATAGCTGTTGGTTCTAGCACAAAACCCAGGTATGAAGGTTACTACAGCCTTCAGTGAAATGTCCTCTCTCTTGTGGCCATGCTGGCCCAGAGAAAAGTGAAGAGTTGAACAATTATCAACAATAAAAGGGCTCAACTGTTAGCCTACATAAAAGAGTCAACTATGAGACTTGACGGTAACCTGTTATCTAAAAACCTGAGTTCCAGGCTGTGCCCCATTCAGTTTTAACCACATGACTTTGAATAGTGCTTAGATCACGTCACAAAGGAACTCAACAGGGCCATCTATGGAATTCTCTCCTGGAAGATACTGGTCTGGACAGCCCTATGTACCTTTCACTCCCTCTGGCTTTTGAGAAATTGTACAAAAAGCTGCATCCATCTGTGAGAAGCTTATTACAGGTGCTGGTGCAAAAGCAGGGAATGCTTGTTCCAAAGAACACTCCTGCACAGGACTGATAAAAGGAAACTAAAAGACTACTAGTGAAATTTTCCCTGGGTCCTGAAGCAAGATGAAGCTTTGCATCTGACCTTTGAGATCAAAATAAGAACTCAGCAGAACCACATTCCTTCTTTCCCCCTGCCAGTTCCTTGTATGAGCCATAAGATTGCATCTTTCCAAGGAGAAGTGTATGTACTGGTCATCCAGAAAAAAATGGAAATCTTTAGGAAACTGTTTTTCTAGATTCACCTTTTCCCTCTGTTAAGGTTTGTATATAGATGGCCCCCCCAATCCTCATGTAGTCATAGAAGTGGCTGAGTCTGGCATTTGTGACTGATTCATTGTCTAGTGCTGGGATTGGCAGTGTGAGCTCTGCACCCGCCCAGGGGTGGAGCCAACATACAATGTAAGGTCGGAACGGGGGCGGGTTCTCTTTTTTTGGCGCAGTTTGCTCTTGCCGCTTGCAGCTGCCATGAACGGCTGCCTCCTTTTGCTCTGGCTGCTGCCTTGAAGAGTTGCCCCAGTGCCATGCCACCCTCCCTTGGAGCCAGCTGATTATGGACTGAAATCCCCAGAAACGGTAAGCTAAATAAACGTTTTCTTCCCCAATTTTGGGTGTCATGTGTTTGACTCAGCAACGAGAGAAAAGTAACCAAGACACCCTCTCTGTCTGGTAGCATTTTCTGCTTTAGTAGTATTTGCACCCATGCCACAATCTTCTATTCAAATTGTGTGCTTCGCTTGGCTTTCAGGGTACTCCACATACTTCTTTCCACCTCTCTGGCCAGTCTGTCTCAATCTTCTTATTTTCTCCTTCCCCACTCAAAGCTAAACCTCAGTATGGTCAGAGAATCATTCTGAGCCCTCTTCTCCTTACTGTTCACACTCCCTTCCAAAGGCTTCCAAGTCAGAATCCTTTAAAATCACTTCTATAAACTTTTATAAACTTCCAAGATCTCTTTTATGAACCTCCTTATTATGCTCCAGTAAGTGGTGTCTCTAAGGAAGGTGATGCACTGAGGACTGAGCTGGGCCTTAAAAGATCTGGATGTGAGCTCTAGCATCCCGATTTCTACTTGTGTGATCCCAGGAAAGGTTCACTGCTTTGCGAGTATCCAGATCATCAACTTTAAAATAATACTTCTCCCTCTCCAAGATTGTGTGAGGACTGTAACTTCACTGGGGTAGATGGGGGCTGCTGGTAATTCCTGGTTGTAGGTAACCACCACAGTGGCCCTTGTTGTGGGAAGTCAGGTGAGAACTTGTCCTGGGCACTGGGCAGTCTGAACCAAATGTCAAAAAGTGACAGTCACCCAGATGGACCTGCAAATGATTCCAAAACCATTTTTAAACAAAGAATTTTCGAAGAGGAAAATATTACACTTCCAAAGACGTTTTGAGACCCTTTTAAAACTAATGTTCCAAAATCATTTCTGATAAAAACAAAATAAAACAAAACAAAACATCTTTCAGGAACATTTCTAGTGAGTGAGAGCTTAGGGCCAGTGGCCCTTCAGGGCCCTCAGACCTGTGGAAACCTGCTGCCAGAGGGATCTTTCAAAAAACTCCTTAATGTAAGATGGATCAACATGAGAATTAAAGGCAGTCTCCTGCTTGCCTACTTCCTCATTCCTTCAGGCCTGGGGATCTCTGGGCAATTCTTGGTTTAGGCCAACACAATTTACAAAATTACTCTAGGTCTTCCCCTCCTTTGATGGGTAAGGAAACAGCCAAGAGAAAAAGTATGTATCTAAAGAACACTGAGTACTGTTCATGGTAGACCAGCTGCCAGGTGCCTCTGGGGCAATCAGCCATACAGTCAAGATGCCTGGGTTGACTAGAGGACTTGGAGCATATCAGTCATCTGTGGACTTCTGACAGCAGTGATGCCATCTGTGACCCCCAAATGTTTCTCAGCCCTCATGTGACAGTATTTATTTCAATGGCTTAAGACATTCATGAGGCCCTTGACATGGAGGGTAGAACTCAAATTCTCTAGCCACAGCAACATAAAGGCTGATGATTTGTATGAAGGATGCCCAAAGTCCCAGTCTCAGAAAACAATCTCAGGTTCCACAGCTGTAATGAAATGAAGCTTCTAGGCCTGAATGAATTCACTCGAAATCAAAGTTTTCAGGAAGTGAGTTCATCTCTACATGGCCAGAGAATCTCAGTTGACAACTGTACCAAAGAAGAACCCAGATGTTTGCCCAAGAGCCAAAAGAGTGGAAGCTGGCCTGTCAAAGGCCCAGGAACTATCCATATAAGCATCTTTTTCACATTTGTGCACCTCACAGCAGCTCATGTGGGGAAAAAGTCCAAATCTAAAGGGAGGTAGCTTACCCAGTGAGAGAAAGGACTGGACGAATGGCCCAGGTCTAAGGATGTTATGGAAAACAGACCAAACATGGGAAAAAACAGTACCAAGAAGTTTAGGAGGTAGTTTATTACACCACTGGCCCTGACTGGGATCTCTCCTAAAGAGTCAGAGCCTTGCCCAGTGGGGTTCCAGGGCTTTTATGGGGAGAGCAAGTGGGAGGTACAAAAGTAGATTTGGTGCAGCATGATTGGAGAGTTGGGTGACATCTTGAGTTGCTTAAGGGAGTTTAAACATTTAGGTTACATTGCAAGGCCATCAGCTATACAAAGGAAGAAATGTCCTGTTATAGTTTAAGTTACATTGCAAGGCCATCAGTTATACAAAGGCAATAAAGATAGGGGTTACACAAAGGAACATTTTAAGTTACATTTTAAGGTCATATGTTAGACAAGTTTACACAAAGGAAGGAATGTTCTGTTATCAGCCTTGTCCAGACACAGACATGTCCTCCTAGTCTTGGCAGGCATCCTTGGCAGGCTGTCTTGGCAGGCTTTATCTAAAATTTTAATTTCTCTTTCAAGGACACCACATCTCTGGGATCACATACCACAGACTCTGGGTGAGTTAAGCCTGTGCTGAGCTCTAGCTGCGGTGAGCTCTCTGCCTGCCTCTCCCTGAAGCTCCTCTGCAGCCCACCCCGTGCCCCTCACTGTCCTCTGTGGCTAGAAATAGACCTATAAATCACCCCTCCATTAATAACAAAACTCTTCCTTCCTATGTAAGCTGCAGCTTACAGGCATCAAGCACTTCCATTTAGATTGTATGACACAGGCAGAATGGGGAAAAGAATCTTCTTGTTACAGAGAAGAAAACAAGGTGTATTAGTTTCCTGTTGCCACTGTAACAAATTAATAAAAACACAATAGTTTAAAACAACATAAATGTATTCTTTTATAGTTATAGAGGTCAGAAGTCCTGGAGGCTCTAAGGATAATCCACTTTCTGTTCTTTCTTCCTTCTAGAGACCACCTGCCTTCCCTAGCTCGTGATGTTCTCTTCTGTTAATGAAGCCAGTGATATAGATCGTATCATCTTCTGCCAAGACGTTGACTTTCCTGACTTCCTCTTATATATACTCTGTGATTACCTTGGTTGGGCCCTACCTAGATAATCTCAAGACCCTTAACTTTATCACATCTGTACAGTCTCTCCTATCATTGAGCATAACATATTTGTAAGTTCCAGAGACTCGGATGTGGACATCTTTGAAGAGTCATTATTCTGACCCCCACATAGAGAAATAAACTAATATTTATTAAGCAGCCATAACATGCCAGGGACTGAGCCAGGTACTTTAGCCATAGACTGATAGCCATAGACCCTAAGAGACAAGCTGTTCCTGTTCTCAGTTTTTAAAAACTGAGAAAACCAAAGCTTAGATGGTTTAATGACAAAGTCACACAACTAAAAATTGACAGTTTAAACACATCTGAGCGTGAAATTGGTGCCCTCTGCTTTCTCCTCCCATATAAGCAGCTGGCAATGACTAATGCCAAGAACATCCAAGAAAACCTGAAACTTTCAAGACACAAAGGAATGTTTGAAATAACAAGCATATTTGCAGTAAATTCTGTCTTTGCATCCTGGAATGTTCTTGTTAACTCAGCCATATTTCTAACAACTACTTCACTTATTCCTTCACTCTTCGTAATTTATGCAGTTAGGTGAACATAGGAGTCTTCTAGCGGCCAGGATGTAATACCAAAGAAATAAATATCTAAGCATTTGTTTAAAAAAAAGAAGTTATAAAAATTTAACAGATTAATTTTAGAGCCTTTAAGATTTTTATGAAGTATATGTTAAAAGTGCAACAGGTGGCAGGGTGGAATTCAGGCTATGAGAAGTAGATTTTCTTTCTTTCTTTCTTTCTTTTTTTTCTTTTCTTTTTTTTTTTTTTTTTGGCAGCAGGAATTGAATTCATGACCTCGCGCTTGCCAGGCAGGCACTGTGCAGTTGAGCTACATCCCTGACCCTAAGAAGTGGATTTTCTATAGAAGCATAAATGTGTACAATTTGATTTAACCTGAAAAGATTCTTTTCAAGAATATAGTTATATAGCAACTGATCATAGGAGATTTGGATTTTCCCAAAGCTGACTGTTCCTTCTTTCCCAAGGACCTAATGGTCTCCAGCCCAGAAAGCACATCCGGACCAGCAAACAGTGGGCAACTGAAGCAATTAGTCCATTTTAAAACTAGTTTATGTATCCTGCTTTGCCCTCTATGTCTGGATACTCAGTCATCCATTACCTAAAAATCACTGTCAACTAATGTAGGCAGTGTTCAGAGTTTCACAATCCTCAGACCCCTGCTCTGCTGCCTCTTGACCTATTCCCAACCCTAAAATCTGGTTGGTCCTGTAGATGAAGCCATCGCTCTCTGAACACAGCACCACGGTTTCATCCTCACTCAGGTTCCCTGTCGGCCACTGATGAATAAACCCAAATCAGTCTAATGTCAGGAGAATTGAAAGTGCATGAAGACATAGCCTGATGCTCTCTCTCCTGATGGAGGATGCGAGCCAAGTGCCCTAGAAGGAGCCCTCCTGATGGAGTACACACACAGTCACTCTGCTGGGGAGATGCTGCCAGGTCTGTTTTTACTGATTTTCACTTTGTACAAAAGCCTTTTAAATCAAATCAAACTTACTAGGAAATTGCAGAAGGAGGTGTCCTTTGTTTGCTTCCAGCGTTTTGAAGGTGCGTCCTTCTTTCTAAATGGCCTAGGAGGCCAAAAGTTGTTCTGAAAGCATTACCTCAGTTCTCAGCCGTCACCTCTGTCAACCTTCAGGCAATTCTTCACTCATTTGATGTTGCTGCTTCCTGCCAGATGCATAATCCATTAATACAGAGGACTGTGAAACAAATGATGCTCTTGCTACATTGCTTTCCTGGCTCTCTGCTCTCTCTGCTCCCGTCTAACCTGAAGGACAAAGAGATTTGCAGTTCCAAAGACAGTATTCAAATGAAGGACAGGTCAGCAGGCAGAGGGGTCAGCATGGTCACTGGGAAAGGTGCTGTGGACCTGGCTCTCCTCAGCCTCCTTTGTCACGCAGCTCAATGTCGCTTGCTCAGAAAGGCCTTCTCTAACTTTCTACTCAAAAGAAAGTCACCTGTTTATGACCTTGAGGTAACCAGAGCTATTTAAACAGGGCACATGTAACAGTAGCCATAAAAGACAAATTTGATAAATTGATCTCTACTAAAAATAAGAACTGTTTATCAAGAAACCATTCAGAGAGTGAAATGACAAGTCTAAGGGTAGAATCATGTATTCACAATACATATAATGACAAAGATCTTGGGCCAAGAATGTATAAACTGGGGATAAGCATATACTCCCCACTTTTCCCAAATTCCATAATGAATGCAGGTATGTTTTTAAAACTACATAATGCTTCACCACTGTACAGAATGATATACTTGGGCCATCTTTGTGGGTCATTGCAGTAATGCCAGGGAGCCCAAAGCATGTAAGCTAAGCCTAGTCTTTCCTCCCCATGCAGGAAAAACCAGAAGTAAACTTTACAACATCAAACCTAATCATATCACCCTTCCGCCTAAAGCCCTGTGATGTCCATAACCAATGAGATACCATCTAGGATCCTTTGTGTGCCCTTCAACACCTCAGCACACCGTTTCTGCTGCTATTTCTCCACTCCATCAATACTGAACTCCAAGCCTGCAGAGAGCTTCCCTGAGCACATCATACTTAATAATACTCCTGGGCCTTTCACAAACTTTTGTCTTTTCTTAGAATGTTCTTTCCTCCCTAGCAAGCTGCCACACTCAAAGATTTCAGGAGCACATCTATAGTGCTGCCTGCTGTGAAGAACTGGTCTTCTATCTGTGGAATCCATGGGGGTTGCAGCAGTAGTGTCCTATTGCCCATGAGGACAGAGTAACTGTGCCAGGGTGCACTTATGACGAAGATCTCCCTTAGATTCATACATGAACATTGGGAATGATCTGTCATTTTCCCTGGAGGAGTGCCAAACTGATAGGAAATTGGTGCTAACAATAGTTGTCTTCAGTGACACACTGGCAAGCCATTCCACAGTATGAGGTCAGGAAAGAGGAGAAAGCGGAGGCAGGAGACTGACTGGGGAAAGAGAGCTGTCCCTGGAAGAGCTTTTGGATTCACACCATTTGAGGTCATTTGGCTTGAAGACACCCTAAATCATCTTCTCTTGCTTACACTAATTTTAATCAAGTTTATAGCTAAGTAACAATAGTATACTTTCTCTAGTACCTTCCCCTAGGAAAAAAGTGCTTTCTATTTGTCTTAAATGTATGGGTTGCTACTCTTCCTCATATTGTTCTCTGTCCAAGACACTGTCTTAAAGACAGTGGTTATTAATCCTAGCTACACAACAGAATCACTTGGGGGTCTTTTAAAAAATATTAAAGCCCAGACCCAAGGCCAGATCAATTAAGTCAGGATCCCATGAGGCCCAGGCATTGATAATGTAAGTTCCCAGAAATTTTAATGGGGACTCAAGGTAGAGAGCTGTATAACCTGGGGAGTGTACCCCAAATAGAAGAACAGCATAGTTCTGTCTTAGTGTGAATGGAGAAAAAGCGGTCATCATACATGCAAGAAGGAAGCCTGGGGGGGGGGAATTCCAGGTGACATTGTAAGGAAGGGATTTCTTGGAACAATTCCAGAAGACACCTGTGAATTAATGAGGCAGTGCAACACAGCAGTCAGAAGTTGGTCAGAGTTCTTGCTCTGTCACCAGAAAAGTGAGGACAAGTCACTCGGTTTTCTTAGTTTCCCTATCCAGCCTGTAGGAGGAACAAAACCACCTCTCCATCTACATCAAATCAAGCTACTCTTGCGGTTTGGGGCTGGTGAGGGAGACTGAATTCTAGCTGAGCAATTTGCTGAGAGATTCACCAGTTCAAACATTATAATAGCTTTTCCTATTTCCCACATCAGTTGTAATGACTCTAAAATGGCCATGATTTCCTTCATCTCCTCCATTAGTGGCTGTCTCCAGGCATCAGAAAAGCCCTGCCTCCATCTGCTGTGTCAGTCATGCCTCATGCTCTTGTCTTTTCTGAGGCTCTGAAGGTTTCTCAGGCATGAACGGTGTGCACATCCCATCTCAGTCAGATACAGCCCACTGTTTGCAGCAGGTGTAGCATCAACCTCACTTTGCTCTTTAGAGATTCATCTAAAGACATTACCCAAAAGATTTCCTTTTAAATACCAGTACACTTCTCTGCTACACTGCCCAGAGATTTTAGCTTTATTCAGCTTTATGTTAAGAGGTTCATTGAAAGTAAATGAAGGAGACATCTTCAGAGTTGGCTGAAAGCTGTTTTTTGAAAGATTATATAAGCTAGTATAAAGTTTAATTCTGGATGTCTGGTGGAGAGATCTCTCTTTGTAGCTCTGAATGGAAAAAAGAAGTAGGTACCTCAGGGTTCTGAACTTGGGAACAGAGTGGAAATAAATGAGCAACTTGGCTTTTAAATTTGATCTGAAGTGACATTTCTAAACACACACACGTACACATGCACACGCATACATGGCAAGTTGTACTAAATATCATCACTAAAGATTCTACACAGATCAAGCCCCACTAAAATAAACCATTCTTATTGGCATAAGGAAACAATTTCTGGCAACACTAACAATTGCATGAGTGTAGAACATTTCATATGTTTTAAAACATTTACTGCAACGTGGTACCCATTATTCCTAGAAACGAAGTGAAAAGGGCAGGGAAGACTACTCATCAAATGAATACTTGGTTTCCTTAGAGGGGGGTTAGTGACTTGTCCAAGAGCCTTTACCAACTGTTTCAAGTAAGGCCAAAATGGATATTTGGCCTCACCATGGGCTATTTTGATGATTAAATTATTTGTGGGGCTTACAGTCCTTTCTGCTGTTAGATCTGTCTTCTGGTATTGATGCACTTTGTGATGTATGAGTGTATGAAAAGGGTCATCAATGTGTCTTTAGACACAAGGGGAGAAGTCAGTATAAGGCTAAGAATAAGGAACTGGACTCAAAGAAAATCAGGTCAAAGGTGACAGACATTGAACTTACCACCATATTCCCTCTAAAACTGGACAATGAGAAAACTGAATTAAA
>RJWT010051147.1:0-10734 GCA_004365215.1 Cuniculus paca
TTTTGAAGTCCTACATCACTTTCATTGTTTTGTTTTGATTGACTTTATTCTGTTTTATGTGTTTGGTTTTATTCTCTTTAAAATAAAATTTAAAAATAAAAAAAAGCTAGAGATTTTACAGTATAATTCAGATTGCTATCTTCTCCCAAAAGTTCAAATGGTCTGACAACACAGGTCCACAGTCCTTCATGACAGTAATTAGCTACAGCAGAGTAACAACTGGCCCCTTTGGACAGGGAGTTAGCTCTTCAGTTTGTCACAGTTTCACTGTTCTTTACTGTGAACACCACCTATTCCCTCATCAGTGTGACCTACTTGGACATATGAGGTAAATCATCTCAGGATACTTCTAGTTATCAAATTCTAAATTTTACCCCACAACTTTCCTTATAAGTTGCTAGCCCTCATTACGTATTCTTTCTGAGCTATCTGAATAGACTTCAAAATAGAAAGACCTTCAGTAGAGAGGAAGAAGGAAGCGGGAATCTAATGATCTCAGTAGATGAGCCTGGGGAGTCAACCTATAATGTCCCAAGGATCTTTTCTTTACTCTTCTTTGTTACCATCTAAGAGTTGATGGGAAGGGGTTCCTGTAATTAATTCTTCTCTGGAAGTGAGAGGTGAGAAAGTTGACCATCTGGACCAGTCCTGGACCTCCCGCATGTCCTGCTTATTCCTGAGCATCAGACGCAAGTAGCCAGGAGATACATGGGATGTTACGGCTGAGGGGAATCCCACCTGTAGCTGATGCTGCTCCTGACCTCTGAACTTTCCATTAGAAGACTAGATGCCAGGGACATAGGACATGGCCATAGGATCTGAAATAAGGAAGACTCCTGAGAGGACAATCCAATCAATCCACTTGTTAAAACAGATGGGGATATATGGAGGCTAATGGAGAGAAAGTAACTTGCAAGTGGGTAGCAACACAGAAAAACTCTGATCTTCCTTAGAGAATGGTTCCTCCCATGATCCTCTGTCCATTCTTGAGTCTGGATATCAGCCTTCAGTGGCCAATAGAAGGGTGACCCTCACCATTTCTTGCCTCATGTGTCACTGAAACCCACCTTTGTTCTCAGTTTCCACTTCTGATTTTTCACACGTATGCGCTTCCCATCATCCAACATTTTAGGAACTGGGATAGGAAGCCTGTTGGCGTAATTGGGTTCTATTCCCCTTGTGTAGGATCCCTGAAAAAAAAACAAAAATTCTTGTATATCTGCACTCTTGTGTTTATTGCAATCCTATTCACAGTAGCCAAGATGTAAAATTGGCATACATGTCTGTTACAGATAAAGAAAATGTGTACAACATTCATTCATATGAAAAAGAAAAAAGCTTGTTATTTCCAACAATATGGATGGAGATGGAAGACATTATGTTGAATAATAAACTAGGCACAGAAAAATAAATACTACATGATCGCACTCACATGTGGACTCTAAGAAAGTTGATCTCAAATAAACAGAAACTAGAATAATGGTCGCCAGAGACTATAGTGGTTAAGAGGAACAGGAGACATAGCACATTGGTCAAATGACACACAATTATGGTTAAATAGTTGGAATAAATTCAAGAGATCAACTGTACAGCAAGGCCACTATAGTGGCAATATACTGTATTCTTTTAAAATGCAAAGAGTATTTGTCACTACAAATATGAGAACCATGTGAGGGAAATGCTGTATTTGTTAGTTAGCTACATTTAACCATTCCACAGTGTGTGTACATTTCAAAACACCATACTGTACACAATAAATACATAACATGTTAACTGTTCATTTTGAGAAAAATTTTTAAATATTTTTTAAAAAGAAGAAATTACTATTCTTCATTCCAATTGTCCAGGAGGAAGGGAAAAAAAACTAGCTATTGGCAAAACCTGAAGGTGGGCAAGCATTGGCTAATAAAGGAAGGCCCAAACTTAACCAGTTGCATCAACAGTATGTGCAGACAAGTCCAGGAGGATAAATAATATCAAGGCCTGGAAGGAGACCAGCAGGAGACTGTCAGCAATTTCCAAACAATGGCCTGCTTTACCATGCCTGCTTCCACTCATTCTTTGTCATCTATCTCTACTGGAAAAGAAAAAGAAAAGAAAAAAAAGAAATACAAGATACCAAGATTGCATGGTTTAGGGTTAGGCTTCAGGCAAGAAACCAAAAAGTTAAAATCCCAGAGATGATTACTGTCAAGAGGAAAAGTGTTCTAAACATACTTTGTATCACTATCAACTATTGTGTTCCACAGTGATGCTGAAGAAACGTATTCATGGCTTTCTGATTGTGTAAGCTTCAAGATAACTCCTTGTGGGGAGGAAAGAGAGTCCCTTGCTTTGTGAGGTTTTGTTTCTATTTCACTTGTGGGGATGGAACCCAGGGCCTTACACATGCTGGGTAAGCACTCCACCACTGAGCCACACCCTAACCTTGTGAGGTGTTGGAAAGGTCCTGTATGTCTGCTCCTGAGAGGTTTCAGACATACTGTTCCCACTAGATCCACTGACGATGACAGGCAAGTGGCTATTAGCATGGAGTCCCAACCACAAAGAAGTGGCTGCTATCACCCAAGAAGCTGCAAATTCAGAACGGGAGTCGATCTGAAGGTCTACCAGCAAGACAGAAAGGCTCAAGGTCAGGTCAACCTCTACATGGAAATCAAGCTGGTTTCCAGACATGTCCTCCCACATCAGAAGTACCTGCAAGAGGACAATCTGGTTCTGAATGAAGGCATGCATGGATAGGTCCATCTTGACCTGTTGAGCTAGAGTGGCCCAGTGCTGACTCACAGAAGCACACTTATTCAGGGTGTTTTTGTCCAGCATTCCTGGGGAAAAAAAGAAGAAAGATGGACCCAAAACCCCAGAACTGAGCCAGATGGGAGCTCTTTGAGAAATTCCTTCATCCACCCCAGCATACTTAGAATGTACTTGGAGAGGTGGACCGGCAGGTGACGGATGAAGTCTCGGTATTTGCTAAACCCAGAAGACAGATCTCTGACATCATCCAGGTCCATCAGCAGTTTGCAGGGATCATCCGCTGGGCTGAGCATGCCTACTTTTCTGGAAAACAGTTCATTCATCTCAGAAATACATTGGCGCGAACTCTTCCATTGTTCCTCTGTGAAGCCAAAGAAAGGTGCACAGCTGAGTTGTCTCTGTAGTAATTCTAGGGCCAGAAAAAAATCTGTACCAAAAGCTATACCACAAAATAAAGCTCCTCTGACAATATGCTGAGGCTACTGAACTCTTCTCATCTTTTTTGCCAGATAGAAATAGAACTCTCTGACCCAAACATGTCAGCACTTTCCAGCCTTTTTAGTTAAAGGCAACATAGTAGCAAAATCTGAAATGGCATTGTCTGGAATTTTCTTGAAAATATCCCAGCAGGAAAAAAATGTAGAAAAATTTTACAAAGGAGGGGGCCAGGATAGCACATGCCTGTAATCCCAGCTACTTGGAAAGCTGAGGGAGAAAGATCACAAATTCATGGCTAGGCAATTTAGTGAGACCCTATGAAAATAAAGAAGGGATAGGGATGTATCTTAAGAGCAGAGTTCTTGCCTTGCATGAGGTCCTAGATTCAATCCCTAGTAATAACACACACACACACACACACACACACACACACACACAGCTAGTGGGAAGAGGAAAGGGGCAAATGAAGTCAGATTGGTTGGTCTAGGAGTATGGCCCAGTGAGAGAACCCTTACCCAGCAAGTCAAGGGGACTGAGTCCAATCCCCAGCACCCCTTCCACATCTGCTTTTCCTCTGACCAGCTGTGGTGATTAAATGAGGGAAAGAATACCAAAGAAACTAACATACTATAGATGCTAAATGGATGTTAGTTTCCAAAATCCTTTATCTCTAGATGCTGCTGCTTTTCCAGCCTCTCCACCTCCGTGGAGACTTCCCAATCTCATACACATAGACTCTTCTACTCACATAGGGTTACATCCTCCAAAATCCATTGTAAGGAAAAATTCCATAAGTCAAAAATGCATTTAAGAGCCAGACATGGTGATGCATGCCTGCAATCCCAGCACTCAGGAAGCTGAGATAAGTGAATCATTGCAAGTCTGAGATCAGCCTGGGCTACAAAGCGAGCTCAAGGCCAGCCTGAACTGCATAGCAAGACTCTGTCTCAAAGAGACAAAAAAAAAATTAATACTCCATAGTCCTTTTGAAAGCAAAAAAATTACACTTCAAATGATCATAAGTCCAGGTGTTCCCTGACTTAGATTGGAGCTGTGTCCCAATAAGCTCATTGTAAAGTCAAAAAAAATTTATAAGTCACACCATCTAAATTGGTGATAGTCTATACTGACTTTTCCAAAAGCTGACTTACCAATATTAATTGCTTCTTTCTCTGCATTTTCAAGTGCTTTTTTATTTCCTAAGGATCTAGACAAAGGAAAGGATGCAGGCCTGGTTCTAGCAGCCCAACGGACATGTGAGGTTTCCAACTTGGAGCTGTAGTCTTTCTCAGGGAAAAAAAACAAATCACTGGAGTCTTCACTGAACCCTGAAGAACAAAAAAGCAAGATAAGTCTGCCCTTTAAGCAGGTAAGTAGAGAAAAATGAGACAGAGAAAAATAATTTTACTTTTCAGTCAATCCTTCATGTCTGTAATTTTCACTTATTCAGATTCAACCAACCACAGATTGAAAATATTCAGAAAAATATTGCATCTGTTGTAAACATGTGCAGACTTTGTTGTTGCTATTATTCCCTAAACAATACAGCATAACAACTACTTACATAACATTTGTATTGTATTCAGTATTACAAGTTATCTAGAAATTATTTAAAGGATATGGGAGAATAGCAAAGGCTCTATGCAAATACATAATTTTATGTCAGGGACATGAGCATCCACAGACATTACTATCCAAAGAGAGTCCTGGAATCCATCCTCCAGAAGTACAGAGACAGCTTTATACACAAAACAGACCAGAGAGTTTATGTCTATTTTTATTTGGGACCTCTGAGTTTCTATGCAAAAATCTCCCAAAAAATCCCTGACAGACTTTGCCTGTCAATCTACAATGCAAAATGCATTAGAGTTCTGTATGTAAGGAGAAAATGAGATGAGCTTGGGACTGCTTATCTGAAGCTCTAGCTGAATTTTCTTCGAATAACCACCCTTGTATGAAATCAGAAAAATTTAACTTTTCTTTTCTTTTTTTTTTTTTCCTGATATAAGATCTTGCTAAATTGCCCAGGCTGGGCTTAAATTTGCAACCTTTCTGCCTCAGCCCTCCACAGTGCTGGGATTACAGGTGTATGCCACCACACTAGGCAAAAATTTAACTTTTTAAGAGAAAAATCTCTCCTAGGAAAAGAGGAAGGTTGCCACAACCTATAACTGTACTTATATAACTGTAGTATAAGTAAACAATTCCTAAATATTGTGATGCTGCCTTTGAAAGGGAACCACAGAAGCACTGCAGGTAGTGTCCACCACATAACAAAGATACTTGGGAAAGGGTACTTGTTTTCAACCCACTTCTAATCCCAAGTCTCTTGCATCTGTTCTGGTTTCTTTTGCTTCTCTGAACCAGCTAGCTAAACACCTCCAAGATTCTGCCATCAACACCCTACACAAATGATGCTCACAGAGTGAGGTCCCTTACCCAGCAATACCAATGGCAGCTATAAATTTGTTGGAGATACATAATCTTGGATCCCACCTCAGACCTGCTAAGTCAGAGGTCCTAGTAGAGGAGTTCAACAATCTTTATTTAGCTACAAGCTGCAATTTGAGAATTATTCCCCGGGACTAATTTGGCCATTTAGCTAGCTCCAGGTTTGAACAAACTCTACTTTGAGGTCTGATTTTATGCAAACCATCTAAACCATTTAGATTTTATACTCTAAAGCAAAGAGTATGATGGAATGGATACTTGAAAAATCCTAACCCCTTGAAACAATTTAGCAGCTTCCCCATTTCATCTCTCCCAAACCCAGTCTAATCCCTAATGCAGCAAAAAAGGACACCAGTATTCAGTGGTCAGAGGCAGGGACCAGCCATTTCTGGGCCTAAAGTGTGCAGAAATTCATTTTAAATCCTCACAGTAAAAAGTTCTATACTTCCTTTACTTGTGTGATCTTACAGTTTTCCAGAAGAAAGTCATACTCAGCAATTTCTCCTTTGAAGAACAGGATCAAGTATCAGGACAAAGTTCAAACAACCCTGTCTTGTATTCTGCACTGTCTCCATCTGAGTCTTTACAGGCTCCTGAGGTCTTGCTTCCTGGTCTCAGGGGCCCGTGTGTCTCACAATCTGCACAGCCTTGTTTACCTGTGATATTGTTGCACTCTCTCTGAAACACAGCTCTGATCACATCAGCAGCAGTGAGCAGTAATTTGGGGTCACACATTTGCAGCAGCAGGAGAGTGTAAGTTGCCTTAGTCCGGTGGGTGCTGGCGCCAAACCAGTACAAGATCTCCCTCATCTCTTGTTCCACCATTTTATCCGACATTTGGTTCGAGGAGAACTTTACAACTTTCCCCTCCTTCATGCAGAGATTAATCCGGGACCTGTTATAGATGAAATCCTTTCCCTGGGTAGTCTGCAGGATATTTTGGAAATACTGTAACAAATACAAGCTATTTAACTGCTCTAGAATGCTAACTAGAAACTTCCTCTGCAATATACCACTGATCCTTTGGAACCACTCTTTAGTAGAAAACATCTTCCATGCTAAGATACACGTTTCACACTTCTGGCACACGGGAATCAAATCATTTCCCTTCTCACAACGAAAGTAGGAGGCATTTTTGAGCCTCGGTTCCACGTTTTCCATGATCCTGAAATAATCAAGTCTTTTTATTCTTCTTGCCCATTAGCAACACCACCAAAAACCAGAAGAAACACAAGGGAAACAAACAAATACCCCACTTGAGAGCTTATAAACATCTCCTGTTGAAAAAGTAAATGACTGCACCGCCAGATGGAAAGTTTATCTGTTCCAGAAACTGCCGGTAGAAGTCTGGCTTTTGTACTGACCTCCTTGGAAACATGACTTTACCGTAAATCTCCTAAACCTAGCACTGAAAAACTGTGGAGGCTGTTGCCATATATTCTGAAAGAGTTGGTCATCTTATTTCTGAGATGCTGTTCGGCGAATTAAAGAAACTATATATAGACTCTCTATTAAAGGAAAAATATATATATTTTCTGGAGCCTGATATTGAACTTCAATTGTTGTTATCGATGCCTTTTATGAATATAAATTAGTCATAAACTTACGTTTATAACTGTTGGGTTATTAGAAAGCTATCCCAATGATCTTAAATATATTTATATTCAGTTTAAGTCATTATCAAATTAAAATGACAGATGATTAATGTAAATTTAATTAACTTAATTGCTTTGGACTGTTAACCAGAAACCTCTGCAGAAAACTACTCCATGGTGCAAAAAATGTCTCTTGGTTTTAAAATACTTGGGGGTGAGTGTCAACTTCAAGCCTCAATCATATGCCCATCCATGTGCCTAGGGGTGATACAGATTAAAGTGAAGAATGTGGGTCTGAGTCAGGCTCCTGGGTTTGGACACCAGTTCAGCTGCTTACTACCACTGTGAACCCAGAGAGGTAATCAAATCCTTCAAGCTTCAATTTCCTCTCTGAAAAAATAGAGACAACAGTCACTGCTACTTCTTGGCTGTTGGGAGGATAAAATGCACTTAGAAAGTCGTCTTGCCAGCCATGGTTGCACACACCTATAATCCCAGCACTCCGGAAGCTGAGGCAGGAGGATTGCTGTGGGTTGAACATCCACCTGGGCTACATGCTACATAGGGGCTGGGGATAACGCTCAGTGGCTTAAGTGCCTGCCTGGCAAGCATAAGGTCCTGAGTTCAATTCCCAGTACCAAAAAAAAATTTCTCATGCTAAGTAGTGAGTTCAAAACCAGTCTGAGCTGCATAGCAACACCCTGCTTCCAAAAAAAAGAAGGTTTCCTGGTGTGTATGTAACTCTCAATGTATGCTATTATCCTGTTGATATCATCATTATTATAACTGTTCCCAGTTATCCTTGGGGGATACAGTTAAGGTCCCTGTGGATGACTAAAATCATGGACAGCATCAAACCTTATATATACTCTTTTCTCCTACACATACATACCTATGATAAAGCTTAATTTATATGTTAGACACACAGTAAGAGATTTGCAACAATAATGAATAATAAGGTAGAACGATTATAACAATACACTGAAATAAAATTATGTAAATGTTTTCTGTCTCTCTTGCTCACTCAGAATATTTTAATGGGCTATACTCACCCTTCTTATGATGATGATGTTACTGATGACTCAGACCAAGATTGACTGAGGGTAACCAAAACTTCAGAAAACTAAACTGTGGATAAGGATGAACTTCTGTATCATCAATAGGATTACTGTTTTTAGTAAACATTTGATATCCACTACAAAGTCTGTCTTTCTGTGTGTGTATATGCATGTACTACACTGAGATGCATATAAAGAGGTAATATATATATGGATAACTTTTAATAGAAAAATAACGTGAAAATGTAAATCTTGCCGGGTGTGGTGACTCACACCTGTAATCCCAGCACTCGGGAGGCTGAGACAGGCGGATCGTTGTGAGTTTGAGACCAGCCTGGGCTACAAAGTGAGCTCAAGGCCAGCCTGAACGGCATAGTGAGACCCTGTCTCAAAAAGACAAGGGCTGAGGATATAGCTCAGTGGCCTAAGTGCCTGGCCTGGCAAGTGCAAGGTTGTGAGTTCAATCCCCAGTGCCACAAAAAAAAAAAATGTGAATCTTATCTGTTTTTTGAGATCTTTATACTTCAATTCTGACTTGTGACATTCAAGAGTGATGAACTGGGACATTAGTCCCAAATCCATGAGTACACATAGCCCCCCAGGGAGACCTAAACCAAAACTTTACTTCCACTCTCAGTTATGACCCAGGGGGAGTTAAGGGTCTCATTGAGCTTTGTAAAATATTCAATAGCAAATGTAACTGAATGCTAACAATTGGTGAATGTGGATAAAGAGTATCTAGTATCTAAGTGTTCATTGTTCTTGCAGCTTTTCACAGTTTTGAAATTTTTCAAAACAAAACATACAACTGGAAAAAAAATCCAGACATAAAAAATGATCAAACAATCAAACAATAACAGCACAAATTGTTCTTTTTGATGAACAGAGACCAGCAGTATAGTTATCTTGCACATATATACTTACATACAGTTATATGTGTAAACCTACATACATATAATCTTTTCCTTTCTTCCATTTCTCTTTTTCCCTATTCCAGTTGTTCTTTCCTATTGAGCACTTTCCTTCCCTTTCATTATTGCAATATCTAGTGTACATTTTGGGTCTTTTATTTTTTTGAACTTTTTTTTTATTTTGAAAAAAAAGATACAACCAAACAAAACAAAACAGAGTAGAGTCAATCACAACAAAACAATGAACATGGTACATGACTTCTAAACAGGGTAAAAAGCAAACGATAATGGCTACCATAATGCCTCTTGTTATCTGCAATATACCTGCCCATATCATCAGGGATGAGTAAAATCAAACAAAATGTGACAAAATAAAACAGTTAAAAAAAAAAACACAAGGTAGAACAACGTAAGCAATACAGAAGTTCAAGATACTAGTAAAACAGCAGTGGCTACCATAATGTTTGTTATCTTCAGGATAGCTGCCTATACCTTCAGACATACTACAATCAAACAACCCAGAACAGAGTAAAATCAATCAAAACAAAACAATGAAAGCAATACAGGGTTTCAAAACAAGATAATTGGACATCCTCGATGGCTGCAAGTATATATTTTGTTGTCTTTAAAAGAGCTGTCCGTGACATCAAGTATAATAAAATCAAACAAATCAGAATAAAATGAAACTAATCAGAACAATGAAGACAATATGAGTTTCAAATCATAATAGATTAACAGTGGCCACTTCCTTCCCTTTTTAGATAGTTCCTCCCCTTTTACTTTCCCAATACGTATTGTGCATTTTGGATCCCACTAACTCCTTTAGTTTGTTATACTAGAGAGACAACACAAAATTCACCCATGTGGCTCTGAACCATTTCATCGATGAGCATTATCACCAGTTGCCTCTATCCACCTACAAGAACCTTGAGATTGTCTTCCTTTATAGCTCAGTAAGTTTCCACCACATAAAATACCATGTCTTTCTTATCCATTCTGCAATTAATGGGCAGGCTACTCCTACTTTTTTTCTGGCTCCCTGTCACATAGGGCATAGTTCTCTCTCTTTTGACTTTCAGTCTATGAATTTTCTTTCTAGTTAAATGTGTTTCTTGCATAGAGCATAATGATGATAGATCCTGTCTCCTGATCCACTATGCCTGTGTTTCTTTCTATTGGTGCCTTGAGGCCCTCTTGCATTGCATTGTCTCTGCCACGCTATTTTCCTGCCATTGGCTCCCTATTTTTCCTCTCCATTCAATCGACTGGCCCCACTTGATGGTCCCCCTCTGACATTGTTCCTGGCAACATGGTCCTTTTTTTCTCTCTCTAGAATGTCCTTTAGTATTCTTTGTAGGGTTGGTTTGGTGGTCATGAATTCCTTGAGTTGTTCTTTGTCATGGAAGTATCTTGTTTCTCCATTAATTTTGAAAGAAAGTTTTGCAGGAGCCGGGCGTGGTGGCTCACGCCTGTAATCCCAGCACTCGGGAGGCTGAGACAGGAGGATCGTTGCGAGTTTGAGAC
>RJWT010051148.1:0-10746 GCA_004365215.1 Cuniculus paca
TTTTTTTTTTGGATGTATCTGCTCTAGAGTCAGTAAGTATGATCTTCATTGTGGACACCATCTCTGCAGTTATCTGAGAAATTATTTTTGAATTGATTTTGTTGTTTGTTACCACTTCAAAGAGGCCAGATGAGTGGCTTTAGGATTATCCCACCTCATTGCCCCCTGGGTTTGCCTTTGGTGAACTGAATGTCTAGGGTTGCATCTTAAGTGTCTTCTCATTCTATTTCCTTTTTTCAGTCTAATTCCTGTGGTAATGCTTGTAAATTGCCTATGATGGGTTGGTTTAGTGTTAATATTTAGAGTTCTTAGGAAATGACTACTCTGAGGTGTCTTCCAGGTGTAACCAATTTTTGGGTTTTGAGTCTGTTGCAAGATCCTAACTCTTCAATTTGTTGGGGATGAGAAGTTGTTGCCTGTTTGGCTCATCACTTGGTTCTTTGCCACTGTGTCACAGTATTTTCTGTGACCTTTAATCAATCTCAGTCTTGGAATACCAGGAGGAAAAGCTATTTAGAACAATTATGTCACTTTTGGCTAAAATGGCACAATCAGCAATAACAGTATCATCAATAACAGCCTAGAAAATGACAAACTGAGGTAACCATTAATTCACCACCTTTAACCATATAAACAAGATTTGTGGTCATATGACAAAATCTAAAACAGGCCAGAAACTTATATATAGTAAATAAATCCTTAATATGTCAATTTTACCCTTAGGGGTTAAAATTTAAAAAGGTGCAGGGAAAAAATAGAGAGGTAGAAGTGATTAGAAGTAAGACTGGAGAACAAAGGGGAATTACGCTAACTTTGGGAAACTGGTGCAGAAGGCTGGAGGGAAAGACAGAAGGAAGAGATAAGAAGAACAAAACAAAACAACAACCACAAAGAGGCTAGAAACCACATTCACACTCACATAAAAACAAGATCAAGCAATGAAGGAGAACAAAACAAACAAACAAAAACAAAACCATGACAACAAAAAACAAATGAGAGGATAAAAGGTCCACTTTCAGGTTTGTCTCTGTTGTCACTGGTAGACAACATGTGGAGACAAGAATCCCACTCCATGTTGATTTATCCCAGCAAGCCAGCAGTAGCATTTAGGCAGGGTAGTGGATAATCTCAGCAAGCCTTCATCTTCTGGCTGTGACCAAACTCATTGGGTCTGCAGCTAATCAGTGCACTTTACATGGTCCTGAGCCCGGCTGGGAGTCACTAGATGGAGCCAGCAGCCACTCTGAGTTCTGAGCTCAGCCCATCCCTCTCCAAAATGGCTCCTGGCCAATTGCTGTCTTGCATGGGATGACTGAAACCTGAGCACCCATTGCCAGTTAATGCAGTCTTTCACATCCACTCCTCCCTTCCACTGCTGTCTTTCTGTGCAGGCCTCTGGGGTCACCACCAGTCACTGTATGTCCACAGGTTTGAATAGCTCCTCTCATGCACTGATTCTCATCTCAGGGAAAAGGTGCCACTGGCTACCTCCTTCTCCACTGAGTTTCTCTCCTTGTGCTCTCTGTGGGCTTCAGTTCATGCTTCAGCTCTTTCCTGCATCCAGGGGACCCACTTCCATCCTTTCTGTCTTTCTCACATTACTATAACCCAGTGTCTGGAAGGCAACACTTGGAGAGGCTCTTGTTCTGCTGCTTACCACTCCACCATCTTGGTACATAGCCCCCCCAAAATTTTAAGAATTCAAAATCCAGTGATTTATAAAGCCACTGGTACCTCAGAGGAGAAACAAAATGTTCAATGGTAAAGCTGAGAAAGTCTAAAACCTTTTTAAAAACAGCCATCTATGAGTAAAACTAACATATTTACCTATTTCAGGAAACTTCAATGAACTTTTCTAATACATTTTAATTTCAGGCATACAAAATGCAGCTTCAGAAAAATCAGTTTATAGCAAATCAAATTAAAAGGTGAATTATGTCTCATAAATATGGAATTTATTGCCTCATGATAATATGTGAACCTCACAGAAATAATTAAAAATATTTTTAAAAATTTATAAAATCTTGATTCATGAAGAATTACTAAGAGAAATAATAAAAGTGAAATTGTTCTATCTTTAATTTTCAGCTACATGTTCTTGGATAAGTTCATTTCTCTGCAGCTCTTTTTTCAAATGAGGGTATTTACCTTATAGTTTTGGTAGTCAGCTTCATTTTTTTTTCTTTTTTTTCTTTTTTACAAAATTGACAGATAGCATTTATTAAAACGTCATACAAAAGGGCATGGGCTCTTCTATCAAAGGAAAATATTAAACAGTAGCATTCATGGTGTACGTTGAAGACAGCAATTATATAAAGACAAAACTATTCAGCTTTTGCAACACAGGTATAACATTTCACAAAATATCAATAATGATAATCTGTTTATCATCAAATGACTTTGTGGCCTAAAAGTCACCTAACTTGCATAAATAAAGTAATTTTCTGCAAGAAACATTATCAGGTAGTAGATAGTAAGCATTGTATGCATCTATACTGGCAATAATAATGATAAATTGAGGTAAAGGCAATAAGCCATGTCCTTCCTTAAAGCAACCCTTGAACATCTCACTGAGACAGAATGCATCTGCTATGATCTTAATATTTTTGTCTCCCCTGAAAACTGAAGAAAGTCTAAATACTCTAAACTTAGAATGAGACCTATTTATTAACTTTGTATTTGCAGGTAAGTAGGATGACACAATACCTTTGAACCTTCTTTCTTAGTCAATAAATTGTGGGAAAGCAATGCCTTCCGAGTTCATGATGCAGTATTAGTAGATTTATTATGAAAAACTCAAACACGGAAATGCTGACAAACGTTTTTCTGGTGCCCTCCCAGGACCTGGGACTCCGTTGGAGTAGACATAGAGAAGGGGTTATGAGCTTCTACTGGATCTAGTAAGTGCCCTATGGAATAAAAGGCATACTGCCAAGAGAAAATCAAAAGGTGATATGAAAGTGTTAGAGACTGTGAACAAAGCAGCCAAAACAAAATCCTTATTTTAAGAATTTACACAGAAATAAAATGCATCAGGAAAGAGCAAATAGGTTAGAACAGAGTTAAGAAGCACAACCTAGAGCAGTAATGGCAAACCTCTCAGAGACCAAATGCCCGAACTGCAACCCCAAACCCACTTATTTATCACAAAGTACCAACAATGCAATTAAATCTGAATGCTCAGCTGCTAGGGCAATGCTGGGGCAACTTGGCTCATAGGCTGACAAAGAGGGCTCTGTGTGCCTGTTGTAGTATGTGTGCCATAGTTTCACCACTACTGACTCACAAAGATTCCCTGAGGGGTGAAAACGGAACATATCCTTGTGGGCTTTTAAAACTTCTCCTCTGGATTACTAATATGTCTGTGTAAACAGCAGGTAAGACATTTAAAAATGTAAGACATTAAAAACAATTCAGGCTAATGATTGAAATGAGTATAATTATTTGTACTTTACATCTTGTACTCCGAGAAGGTGACTGGATGATTCTAAAATTTGAACCCAGATAATTTTAAAAACTGAAGGTATTTATTCAGTAGTATAAACTCAGATAGCATATAATTGATACCTTTAGCTATCTGCATGGTCTTGAGTAAAAAAGGAACTAGGCATTGTGCTGTGCTTTACATAGGGAGAAAAATCAAGATTAATGAGATAAGATTATAAGAAGGGAGATTTTATTTTAGTGTAAAGTCTTATGTGATAATTAGAGATGTCCAAAAACATAATAGTGAGTTTCCCTTCACAGAAAGCAGAGGTTGGACAACCATGCAGTTGTGAATGGAGTAAAAATACTACAGAAGACAGTCTTATAATTTCTCTAATGACTACTTTAGCACTATTTTCAAATTGTATCAGGATTTACTTCAGTCTTACCTTTTCCAAGCTATGCCATCCTTCTCTCAAAATAGCCATATTCTAATGGCCAAAAGTTAGGCATTAGATTGGCACTTTTGAGTTAGGACATGTCTCTGGGTATAAGTTGTTCCAATGATTATCTAGATATGATACTTAATTCCATTACTAGTAATAGGTAAAAATATAATGTGAAGGCTTCTCAACTTTCATTAACAGCTGTGGGATATGTTGTTCTATGAGAAAAAGTGGTCACTGTATCTACCTATTCCTTTGAGACCCTTTTATAACTATGGATTTTCTCCCTTGAAAATTATTACATGGGCAATAAATTTAAATTTCATATGCATTTCAGAATATGACGGAAACCATCTAAAGTTTCCAGACAAGTTATTTTAATATATGGATATGAACCAGAAATACCTAGGAAAGTTTTATGTAAGAATCTATAAATTCTTGCCTGAAATATACTCTAGAAAACTCTGAATGAGCAGGTATATAATGTTACACATGTACATGTAATTTTTGTTTTACAGATTCTTCTATTGTACCATACCAAGAAGTACTACCCAAAGGTACTTCAGGCCCTTAGTTTAAAAGCCCTCTACTATATGCTAGTTTTTCTACATGTCTAGGAAAATGATGTAGTATTTGAACTGCATAATGCATATGTACATGCACATACATATGCACACACACATACACACTCTTTAAAAATTCTTTTGAAGTGCTCAGGATTAAACCCAGGACCTCATACATGCTAGGCAAATGCTTTACCTATAATTGAGCTACACACCCAGGTTACACACTGCTTTTTACTCATTCCCTTTTTCTTATCATTCAGACACCAATAACGTTCCTGATATGAAGCCCTCAGGTAGAACAGATAATCATATTCTTGGCTGCAATTTTAAAAAAGAACTCTTAAGTCTTATAGCAGAAATAATATATATTGTCAGCAAGACAAATATTTTCAGTGGTAAGAGCAGGGATTCTTTGCTCTGTTTGTCTTTTTCCTTTAAATGCTACAATTTGAATAACAGCTGAAAGGCCCAAAGGTTTCAGAGACTAGAAGTTAATATAGAACATACAGTGCACAAAAAAAAAGAAATTTCCTGTCTCTGAGAGAAAAAGGAAAAAGTTCTCAGAGTGGAAAGAGTACAGGAGGATTATAACACCATGTTGGATATTAACAGGTCCCCTGACTTGAGGGTTTGTGCTGAGAAGTCAGCTGATTCTGATGTGCTTTCCTTTATAGGTGATTTGTTTATTTTCCCTAACAGCTTTTAATATTCTATTCTTAGATTGAATTTCTGGAATCTTGATTATTATATGCCTGGCTGTAGAGTTTTTGTTTTGTTTTGTTTTGTTTTGTTTTTATCATGGCTCCTCTTGGTCAGTTCCCTAGCGGGGAGAATGAGAATGACAGAAAACCTACATAATAGGAAGAAAGAAAGTGGCCCAAATCAGAGAGGTATTTTCATTTATTATTTGCTATTTTATTCACTGAATTATTCATGTAATCAAGACATGTTTATGGGGCACATATTGTATGTCTAGCTCTGTCTAGGTGTTAGATATATGGGAATGTTTTACTTCTAATATAAACTGAAAAATATACAAGTCTAGCGGAGAAATACTGCTCAATAAACGGGCACTAAACTAGTAGTTTTAACAGAACGTAAACCTAAAAGGCAGCCCAGAAAGCTTCCACACATATACTTTCAAGGCACGGCATTTAAAACTTTCCTGTATCACTGAGAAGAGATATGACAGTAGACAAGGGCAGGAGATGGCCCCTAAAGAACCATCACAATTATAATGAAGAGGCCCAGGCAATCAGGATAGATTTGGCAAGCAGAGTGCCAAAGGAGAGGAGACACTTCAATGTAGTGCAGTGGAATCAGCTACTCACTGAAGAGCAGTGGCAACAATACATCTCAGTAGTAGGCAATGTGCATGAGGGCTGCACCATCAACCTCTTCCTTAGACTATAATGACAAGTCCTACCAAGTGGAACTTAGATCATACCTCTGGAGAAAAGAAGTAAAAAGGAAAAATCAATGAACTGAATAGAAACCTGGGCAAACTTAAATCATTAAGTAAATGATTTCTCCTCAAAATGACAGAATTTTGGGGATTTGACTATTACTAGAAATGGGGTATTAGCTAAATATTTCTAAATTAGGCATATTTTTGAAAAGTAAAATCTCATACAGATTGACTTTGATACACCAACTGAGTCAGTTTAGTGACTTTAAGATATGTAATCACTACACAGATGAAAATTTTCAGCAGCACTGAAGACTAAACCCAAGAGCTACTGAGCTACATCCCCAGAACTTATTAAAGTTAATTATTTTATTATTTTTGAAGAAGTATTTCATTGCACTGTCTCAATAAAACAGCCTGAATTCTAAGTAAATGCTAACGTAAGTCTCTAGTCTGGATAAACATCCTTGACTCCATTGGTGTGCTATATTCTGTAATTAAGTGATTAAATGCATTTTTAAAGTTTCCAGGAACTTCAGGGAATAAGATAAGGAGAGTGTTGATTTCCACTGTGTAAATACTCCCAAAACAAGCAACTTCAAGTCAAACAGGTGGTAAAATTCCTTGAAATTTTAAAATTCGTTTATCAGTTAATTACAGATTGCCTTTGGCACACCAACTGAGTCAGGAGTGTTTATCCAGACCAGAGTCAGAGTTAAGAACTTAATAGAAATGGGACATTTTATTGAGACGATACAATGAAGTGTTTTAAGAACAAATATCCAATTAGCACAGAAATGAAATTAGTGTACTTTACCAAAAGTACACATAAAAAGTATCCTTTTCTTGCAATTTTACCAAGCCAAATACAAAAAGAAATGTTGTCTTTGGACACACACACATACACACACACACACAGAGTTTTCTGAATAGAAATATAAATGTTTTATAAGATTCACATTACAGGAATCAACCACACCTGTTTTACTTTGTCATCTGTATTCTGCTCATAAGCATCAGTATAGCTACATCTATATAAAGTATGAATTTTTCTCTTTCTACCTCATAAAGGTCAAAGAAAACTAAGGAGACATTTAAAATGTCTTGTGAAATATGGTGAAGGCAAAGGAGTACAGGCATGAGATTGATGGACCTCTGTGCAATAAGAGAACAAAATAATTTCATGGATTTTTCTTAGATACAATTGAACTTTGCTTTTTACAGATGACACATTACTGAAATGATGTATTTGTGTTACATTGTGAAAAGTCAAGTCATATTTTAGACCCATAGTTGCATTTTTCCTTTTCGAGCCTAGACATTTTTGGAAATTTGGTGGAAATTGTCCATGCTTTTACAGAAATACACATATATCCATAAAATTTTGCATAAAATGGGTCAGGATTAACAGGATGCAACTAAAGCTTGGGCTTCTGACTCATATCAAGAGCCCATATTTTAAGTATATTAGAAAATCTTGATATTCATAGAAACATCAGAATGTTTAGTTTAGAAAAGCAATACATTTAACCACGAGGGAAAGCAGTCACTTTAACTTACGTTTTCACTAAATTAAGATTTTTATTTACTTGAGTTTACTTATGATAAGTATATGAAAGGCAGTCCACAGATATGAGGAGATAAAGGAATCTTTAGAGATCAAATTGCACAAGTCCTTTGGTTCATAAATAAAGAGACAGATGTTCTAAACATTGAACCAACTAGAATAAGTCTTCATGACCAGGAAGCCTTATGGTGTTGGGAAATAGCCCTAGACTATGTCAGAAGCCCTAAATTTCAGTTCTGCCACTTGTAATTTGCACGATATTGGGCGCATCATTTAACATCTCTGATATTTCTTTAGCTAAAAATCTTACTTTTAATAATATTTATGAAAAGAGTAAATATTAGATTGTCACAAATCTAATAAGAAAATTATAAGTGACAAGTGAACTATATACATCCTTATTGTTAGGGTCAAACTTATCAGATGCAGGACTACCTGACATCTGATAATTTGTTTTATAATGAAAATAACTGTACAAAAAATTTTAGAATTAGTATTATAGAAAAGACTTTTTTATAAATGGGATAATTGAAAGAACACTTGGAGTTAAAAGATTTGGATTTACTTCCAACTCTACAATTGACTATTTAATCTGGAAAGTCGTTTCAGACCTCTGGGCTTCAATTTTTGAATAACTAGAGGTTCTTAAACAATTACAGAATTGTCACAGTCAGATCTCCTTATGAACAAAAAGAAAACTATGACCATTCTCTCTACAAGAACATAATTAGCACTTCATTTTGGAAGAAGCAGGAATCCCAAAATAGCTAATAAATTTTTAAAAGAGGCATAATATCAATCCTGAAATTACTTATGAAATGGCCTCCAATACAAAATCAATTTCTCTGTGTGTGAATAATACACATATAACATAAATTTATACATGCATATGCACATATATAATGGAATGTACATATTATAGAATTACAGAATTTTATAAGGAAGGCAGTCTATTTAATAATACTAATTATGGCACTGGTTAATAGCCTTGACAAAAAGATACTTTATCATTTCATTGCTGACTGAAAATCTAAACTCACCAACCCCTGCTATGTTTGGAGAATAGTTCTATCCTACAAATTTTTAAGTAAATATTGTCTATATCAGTTATCATTAATCCAATATAGTTAATTGACTTTCTGTTTTTTGAGCACGAGTAATTACTGGGTTTTAAAGTTTTATCTTTCCCCATTAAGTAGCCTTGTACATTTAATATGTCACAGTCTTTTGTGAGGAAACAATTTCATAGCTCTCTTCCATTGTAATGTAAGGAATGCACTAAGAAGGAATAATATTAGACTTTCCAAATATCAAATCTACATTAGTCAGGGTCCTGCAGAGTCACAAAAGCAATAGGATATGTAAATAGATGTATGAGAAGGGATTTATTAGGGAAATTGGCTCATGCATTTATGGTGACAGGGAAGTGACATAACACGGCATCTGCAAGCTGGAGACACTGGGGTGATGATAGTATGGCTCAGTCCAAGTACTAGAACTTCAAACTCAGGCAAGTAAATGTGATAACTCACCCTATGGCTGAAAGCCTAAGGCTACAGGGGTCACTGATGTTAAGATCTATAGTTCAAAGGTCAACAAGGCTGGAGTTTTGACATCCAAGGCAGCAGAAAAAAAATTCTGATTTTAACTGTCAGAAAGAGACCACTTTCCTTTCAAAATTGCAACATTCAGGGTTATGGTGTTTGGGATTATGACTGGCACCAATTAATACATTTAGCAATAAAGAGGAAAACCTACTAACGTGTACACCATAGATGAACCTCAAAACCACATTGAACAAAAGAAGCCTGAGACAAATGTATGAATACTATGTAATTCCATTAACAAAAAGTTCCAAAAGAGTCACAGTAAGTCTATAGTGACAAAAACAAAATCTCAAGAGCTTGTGTGAAACGATCATAAAGATGCATCAGGCATGAAAGACTCAATAAGATACAAAATTTCCAATAAATACGGGGGAAAGGTTCTGAAGTCCAATGGTGCTTTTATTTTTTGACTTGATTGGTTTAAGTCTCTTTTCTACTGTTTGATTGCAATATGTGAGAAGATAGGAACAGCTCTTTTGAAGAAAACAGGGGACATTAAGGTAGACATTGTTGATTTCTTGTTGTCTGATTTGATGGCCTGTAATGCTTTCACTCGTTTGTTTTATCTGGCTTTATATTATTTTGTTTTGTTTGAGTTTATTGTCTGTCAGTGTATGAACAACCATTTTGAAGAAGGCAAGAGACACTAGGGTAGCCATTGTTAATCTCCTGTTGTTTGTTTTGAAGACCTGTATTGCTTGCAGTGTTCTGTTCTGAAATGCTATGTTGTGTTTGACTCTATTCTGTTTTGTTTTGTTTTGTTTTGTTTTGTTTTGTTTTGTTCTATTCTCTTTCAAATAAAAAAAAAAGATGTATCAGGCAACCTTGTGTGATGATAGAATTTTTGGCTGAAGTTTACATGAGTATATGCAAGGATCAAGATTCATTGAATTGAGCATTCAAGATTTGCACATTTACATTTCATGTATATGTAATGTATTATATGTAAATTATAGACCTGTTATTTTTTGATTTGGTATTCTAACCATTAATTCTATAATTCTCCCTGCATCATAATAGGCCTACTTTTTAACAACCATCTCGGATGACTGTTACATAGGTTGTTCATTGACCTCTCCTTGAAAAGCATTATCGGCAAAGAGTTAAAACTTGTCCTTGTGAGATGTTCATTATCACCACTCTTATTCAATATAGTGCTAGAAACATTAACCAGAACAATTAGAAAAGAGACAGAAATAAAAGGAATAAGTATAGGAAAGGAAGAAGTTAAATTATCACTATTTGCAGATGACATGGTACTCTATGTAGAAGAACGTCAAAACTCCATTGAAAGACTTCTGGATGTCATAACCAAATTCAGTAATGTAGCTGAATACAAAGTCAATACTCAGAAATCAATAGCATTCCTGTACAAAAACAACAAAATCATTGAAAAGAAATAAGAGAAACCAAACCCTTTACAATAGTATCCAAAAAAATGAAATACTTAGTAATCAACCTAACAAAGGAAGCAAAAGATCTATTCAATGAAAATTACAGTACTCTGAAAAAAGAAATTGAAGCGGATCATAGAAATGCAAAGACATTCAGTGTTCATGGATAGGAAGAAGAAACATTGTGAAAATGGTTATTCTCCCAGAATTGTTGTACAGATTTAATGCAATTCCCATCAAAATACCATTAGCATACCTCACAGATCTAGAGAGATCATTCTTAAAATTCATCTGGAACCAGAAGAGACCTAGAATAGCAAAGCAATTCTGGG
>RJWT010051149.1:0-10742 GCA_004365215.1 Cuniculus paca
AGCCCCATGCATGGGTTCCACAGTGCCGGGTGGTCTTTGCCAGCTGCTCACCGTGTCCAGCCTTGATTTCCGCATGAGGACAGTCTCATCCTGCAGTAGCCACTCAAGCACCTGTGTAGTGTCTGCCATACAGCGGGCGATTGAGCAGCGAGGTCCCCCTTGCTTGCCACCTACCTATTTTCTTACTTCCCTTGAAAGGAACAAAAAGTAAACACTCATGCTTCAGTTTCTCATTCTAAAGAGCACTGCACTCTGAGTTATCTTTTAGTTTTCTGTGACTTGAGAGACGAGATTAGCAAGTTCACTTTGAATCGCATGAAAATGAATTCCAGAAATATACGTAATAATGTATACTCAGATAAAGGCCAGGGCTCAGAACAGTACTAATGAAACCACACTTCACAGTCATCATCCTATGTAAATCGAACATCCATTCAACTTTGCCTGCTGCACCCTGGTGGTCGATATACTGGATTCTGCAGATCTAGAGGTTGGTTAAGGCAGTGACCCCCTCTCTTCAAGAGCTAACAATTTCATGTGTGGTTGGGGTTGGGGGCAACAGAGTACCTGCTTTTGTAATAAAGTTGATGTAATAAAGCATGGCCAGGTAAGGTAGGAGAAAGACTATTTAGGGCCTCCATCTCTCCCTGTTGGGGCAAAGGAGGCTGTAGACATCCAAGGCTTTGCAGGCAAGCAACTGCCTCTAGGCTCTGTGAGGTGGAAGAGATTACAATTTGAAAGTCACAGGGCATCATCCACAGGTGGTAGGCAAGGAAGGACCCCTGCCACATGACTAGATAAGTGTCTTGAGTGAAGCATTGAGAAATTTTTCTTGCTTTTCTAAGATCCTCAATGTCTGAATTTGTTTAATTGCATTTTACCATAACTTTATTATATGGTGTGTTCAAATTACCTGAAAATACCATGAGGGAGATCGTGGATGCATGGTGACAATATTTCATTTCATTCTTTGAAGTTAGTACAGACCAGCTTCAACAAGCAAGAGTACTTGGGGAGGAGGACCTAGGCTGCAGAGGACTTTGGCAATCATAAATTTGTGGGAAGTTGAAATTTTAAAAACTCATTTCTTTTAGTTTTTTGGTAGAAGTGCTTCAAATTCATTTTCCCCATTTTTCTATGCTTTAAATAATATTTTCTGATTATGATTTATGTACTTGCTTACTTTCACCCATCTATTCAAAGAAAGAAAGTATCAGTTATTGAGTTCCTACTAGTACCAGGCAGAGTGCAAGGCAATTTTGTATGTTTCACTTAATTTTGACAAAACTATTAGAAGATAGGCATTACTACCATCACATTATAGATAATGACATTGGGACTTGGGGTGCGTCTTGCCAAAAGTCAGACTTGTTTTTTAATCAGCATTCCTCCTAGGGCTGCCATGTTTGGTCAAGTGATTAATGAATGACACCTGTCACAACTGTGTAGCATGACAGCCTGATTTTGTGCCCGTGTGAGCTCAAAGGCCCGGTGAACTTTTCAGCATTCCAAGGGTCATCTTCAAACCACAAATTCGCAATTGCATTGACTTATTGCAGTGAAATTGCAGATAGTACGCCTTTTACTGGCCAGTGGAGACATTCATAATAGTAGCCCCCTTGTAGATATATGCATTGTTGTTCTTCTCATAAAAATTTGATCTATGGAGCATGGTGTAACCATTATTTCAAGACATCTGTTAGTAGGATGAAAGTAATTGGGTTTTAATTCTGTGGGCCCATCTCGTTTTTCTTACCTAGAGTCCCAAGCTCTAACTCAGAAACCACATTTACTTTTAATTTAGAAAATGCTTGATTATGAGTTGACTACGACATCTCGGGAGAGCTGAGACCAAAAGCAGGTAGTGACAGCAGAGATGGGGGAAAGGGAGAAGAAGCCAATGGATAAACCTGAGTGAGTAACCAGTCTTTCCCATAAAGACACTTGCCCAGCTGGACTCCAGATAGTCCTTGAAGGATTCAGAACTACAAACCGGACCCAGGAGCCTGCAGTCTGCAACCCAGTTTAGGAAAAAAAAAAAAGAAAGTTTTATTGGATTATAACCAAACTCTGTTTCCCTATTGGCATGGAGGAGTTTGTGCCTCAGTGGCAAAGTGGAGTCTTTGTGAAGGAAATCCTGAGCTGAATAAACTTCAAATATTTACCTCTTAGGTCTCCGTAGAAAAGTAAAGCCATACTATGAAGATTTTTCCATGATCCATTTAAACTCAGGTCTGTGAGCCACAGCAGAAAGGGAGCTCTTGCCCGCAATAGAGTCATCACATAACCACAGCCTTGGAAGAGCATCTACAGCACCTTCCTTTGAGCCGGAAGTGCCCAAATGCAGTTCAGTCCTCCAACACCTAGTGATGATTCAAATGCAATCTTCTTTTACAAAAAGTGTGCACAGTTGATACTAATGGACCCTCTGCCTGATATATTCCCTTGGATAGCCATATGCCATGCACTTTTATTTCATTCAGAAATTTGCTGAAATGACTGTCTCAAAGAACTCTTCCATCCTGGCCACCTGACCTAAGTAACCCTCTGTCTCCGTATACTCTGGTTTATGGTCCTTTAAAGCACCTAGCACTGAGCCCCATTCTATTGCAGAAGCACTTGCAGATTACCACTCCCCTCTCTAGAATGCAAGATCTGTGGGGTCTAAGACCTTGCCTACATTTTCACTGCTGTATCCATAGCCCCTACAAACATACCTAGGAAATGCCTGGGTAAATATATGAGTGGATTCAAGCAATCATGACCATGGGTAGGTTCTTATCTACCATTAATGGAAAGGGTCAGAAGGACTACAGAGGAAAAAAGAAAAAGAAAGAAAGATCCATCATAAAACATGAACTATTTCATTAACTCTGTGGTGTGCCAAAACGTCTAACTCAATCATGGAAGAAAATCTTTGATTTTGTGAGAATATGAGATGTAGTGGCAAAAACATGGTGAGACATAAATCAAGGTTAAAATCCAAGTCTATTTCTTAATATTGACTGTTGTATATAGAAAATACTTAATGTATATGCGTATATACATTTATATATACACATATATACGCACACACATGGTTAAGATTAGTTAACATCAAAAGTATTTGAGATTTTGGGTTGAGTATCCTTTGTCCAATTATCTGTTCATTAGATAAGAAGGGTTTCGGATTTCAGATTTGTGGCCGTGTGTGTGTGTGTGTGTGTGTGTGTGTGTGTGTGTCTGTGTGTGCGCGCGTGCACGCGTGTCTATGTGTTTGAGGCAGGCTCACACTATATAGTTCAGGCTGGCCTTCCGTTCACAGTGATTTCCCTGCCTTACCCTCCTGCGGAAAGGGATTACAGCTGTGCCCCACCATACTGAGATTTCAGGTTTTTAAAAAATGCCAAACATTTGCACGGACTTTACCAGCTGAGTATCCATAATCTGAAAAACAATGTGAGAGACCCCAAAGTTGATGGTCATTCATCCAGGGTGCCAAGCCTGTATTAACAAAGGGGATGTGAAGAGAGGAAACACCAGCCTTGCCCTCCAGGTGCCCAGCTCCTCCAGGGCCACTTCCTCTTCCAGCAAGAGACCTCTGCGAGGGAGAAGTGAGCTGTTGCTGCTGGCTCAGACACTACTGGGTGCCCCCAGCTCCTCACCCCTCATTTTGAAAGTGAAAATTAGAATCAAAAGCCCTGTCTGGCTAGGAAAGGTCCTAGCGTCCCTCTCCTGTGTTGACACAGGGGAGCTGACTCGCATAGGAGGAAATTCCCAGACGTCTTTGGAAAGGGCTGGGATTTGTTTATGGTTCTGCCAGTCTTGCTGTGACAGTTTGACTTTTGGCAGACTTAGTACCAACTGCTTCCTTAAAACAAAGCCCGCTTTCTGCCTTTACTGGCCAGGGACTTCACAGACAGACAGATGGGCTGGCAGCCACCCTGGGTGTATCTGCAGCCTGGGGCCAAAGGGTGGGTCACCACATCCAGGGAAGGACACAGTCCCTTTCCCATCCTCCTGCCAGGTAGCTGCACTGACTTTAAAAGTTTAGAGAAATAAACATCATTAGCATAAAAGGTGAATACTGTGCTCTAGTCCCAATACAGTAACTGCCAAGTTTGTTTAAAAATTGCTGCAATTTCAGGGCTTCCTGTGCAAAGAGTGCTAAGGGGGGAGGAGTGAGAGGGGCACGATGTCCTTTCTCAGACACTGCCTCACTGTGCTAGGAAAAACAGAATGGAACAAAACGGAGCAAAACACAAGATTTGTTTTTCCCTTTCAAGAGAAAGTGGCCAGCTCAGGCAACAAAGAGCCCTTCTGAAACTTCAAGAACTTCTAATTCCAACAAATAAGCTTTGCCTCAGACTAACTGCCACCTCTAAGATTTACAACCTCCAGCTGCTTGGAGAATTTGAGTTTTTCAGTAGAATCCTTCCGGCTGATGTAATGATTCTTGCTGGTCAATGATGCTGATGAAGCAGGGAGTGTCTAATCTAATTCATTCAGATCAGTAATAATGAATAAAACCAGCCCTAGATTTAAGTCACAGATGGGGCTTTTGGGCTGTGTGACCTTAGATAAGATCTTCACCTCTCTGAGCTCAGTATTCTTATTTATAAAGTATGCAAAATATTGTCTAACTCATTGGGAGAAGCGAGTGCTCATTTTTAAGGCATCTAGAGCAGTGTAGCTGCACAAATTTCCTCTTAATTTTTAACCTCTGAACATTGTGCTTTAAGACACACAAGGGAAAGAGTTCAGCACTGCAATTTAAAAACCCAAGGTAGAAGTGATGGGTTTAAGAAGCCAAATATGAAGAAGAAAAGGCTGAAGAATCCATGAAAGCATCTTCAAATAAGTGAAAAGCTATTGGGTACAAGAGGATTAGACTTCTTTTATACATGACAGGGAATTCGGAAAGAAAGCAAGGATTAGCAATTACAGGAAGACAGATTTTAGTGTAGATTTGAGCCTCTGTGAAATACAAATTAAAAGTGGGCTGTGAAGTCAGCCAGACCTTAGTTCTTCTACGAGGATATTTTTATAACTCTGGGAAATTTTCTTTACTTCTTAGTATCAGTTTTGTTTCTGAAAAATGGAACCAGTTATAATCTATAGGGCCAATTCATGACCTAGGTATTAAATGGTTAGTGGTATAAAAGTCTCTTGTGAGTGGCTCATAACATAATAGAATGTAACGTAAAGCTACATAATGTAACCGTATAATAGTAGTAGCAGCTATTATAGCTTCCTAAAATGCAAAGGGTACAGGAGAGATGCGATAGCGATTATTTCCGGTCTTTGGATGGAGGCTAACACAGACAGGAATTTCACATTACCATTACATAAACATGTTTTCTGTTGTCATTTTTAACCTCGTTATTGATGTTTAAAAAATATGGTTTTACAAGAGATATAATTCACACATCACAAAATTCACTCCAAGTGTTTATGCAGTGGACATTAGTATGATCAGACTCTTGCACCAGTCAACGCTGCCTTATTTTGGAACGTTTTCATGATTTTCATGGCCCTTCAAAACCTCATAGTCACTCATTGCTCCTTTGATCCCTTATTCCTGACCACCCTAATCAACTTCCTGGCTTTACCTGCTCAAGACTTGTCATATAAATGGAATCCTACAATATGTGGTTATTTACAATTGGTTTCTTCCACTTAGCATAATGATTTCATTATTCATTCATGTTGTAGCATATCAGTACTTTATTTCTTTATTGGACTGAATACTATTCCATAATATTCCATTGTATAGGTAGATGGCTTTATGAGCATTTGAGTTGTTCCTATTTTTGGTTATTATGAATAATGCTACTACAAATATTTATGCACAAATTTTTATGTGAAAACATGTTTTCGTTTGTCCTGGGTATATACATAGAAGTGGAATTTTGAGGTCATATTATAACTCTAACAATTTCTCTATTTAAGAAATTGTGGTATTTGTCTGGTTTATTTTAGCCAACCTAATAGGTGTAAAGTGTAGCTGATTGTGATTTGAATACGCATTTCTCTAATGACTAATGATGATGAGCAATGTTTTCATGTGTGTATTGAGCAGCTTTATGTATTCTTTGGAGAAATAGTCTCTATTTGGGGGGAATAGCTATTCAGGGCCTTCGCTCATTTCTATTGGATTGTCTTTTTATTGTTACAAGAAATTTTTGATACATTCTACATATGAATTCTTTATCAGATTTATGATTTGCTAGCATCTTCCTTTGTTTTGTGACTCATTCACATTACTTCTGGTGCCTCTTGAAGAAATAACATTTTAAATTTTGACAGTGAAAATAAGAGTCTATTTTTATACTCTTGGTTTTATGCCATTGTTTTGTACTTCCATTTACATACCAGTGCCACACTATTTGATCAGTGTAGATTTGTAGTAAGTTTTGAAGCGAAACCATTTGAAGTCCCTATCTTTTCATTTTTTCTCAGGATTGTCTTCTCTAATTGAAGTTCTCATTTTTCCACATAGATTTCATGATCACTTTTATAGTTATGTCAAATGAAATCTTCTAGAGTGCCAACAAGTCCTGCACAGTATCTGCTGATTTTAGGGATATCATTATTCAGACTTCTGGCGTAAATCTGTAGGCTAGCTCTTCCTTTATTTAGGGTTATCTTTAATTTCTTTTAATGATGTGCTAGTTTCAGCAGACAAGTGTTGCATTTTTACAAGATTTATTTTTAAGTACTTCATTATCTTTAATTCTTTGGTAAAGGGAATTGTTTTCTTACTTTCATGCTCTGGTTGGTAGTTGCTCGTGTATGTTGATTCTTGTATATTGGTCTGGCATCGATCTAAGCTCACAGTGGACACAGCATTCACACATACACAACAATGAACCAGAAACAGCACTGTCGCTGGATAACAGGTGAGTTCAGCAGTAAAGGAAACCTACTTTATATCCTAGGAATGTTGGGGAGAATAAAATTTGGATCTTGGCCTAATCAGAAATTTGTTCTAATTTTGCTTTTCTCTTTGAAAGATGTTGCCAGAGGAAACAGGAATCTGAACGGCAGGTAGGAGCAGCCAGGTGAGAGTACCCACACCTACACCAAGCACCAGCGGTCAACAATGTGTTTTACTCTGAGCGGCTTCCCCTCTACCCCACCATTCCATGTCATCTGCACATTAACTAACACTTCATTAGTTAACAACCTGATGGAACAATAAAGAAATGAATAGGAAGTCTTATTCAAGTCTCAGGCTCTGTTCTCAGAGAATGTTCTTTTCTAATTACAGCAAAACTTGAAGAAATCCACAATTTTTGTTCCATCTACACTTCTTGTTTTACACAGTTTCGGTGGATTGTCCCCAAAACCACTTCTGCTCTTGTTCCTCAGGGACCATGTTCTATTTTCAATTTTAACGTCATTCTCCTTTCAGAATCACTGGTGCAGCACACAGAAATAGGAATATAGGTGCTCTGAGTCATGCTGAAAAAGTAACTATCCAGCACATTCTCATCCTTAAAAGATGACTGTGACTGGGTCAACCCTTGGCACACCTGCCTGTCAGTCTTTCTCACACTGTGCTACAGCCATCGGTCCTCAAATCTGTCCCCCAAAGCCCTTATGAAAAACAGCCATCCTCTTTCTTTCCATTGCACCCAGTGGCGCTGACCACAATGGTCGGCCCAGACCTTACCTAGACAATGTTTTCAAATGTGTGTGCAGGGAACTCCCTTTTGAGACATTCCTTTATCATTCCTTGTCCCCAAACAGCTTTACAGACATAAGTGCTTTGGCATAATTTCTCTAAGCATTTCTTCTGACATTTCTTTTGGGAAATAATTCTACCAAAAGTCAACAGAGTTAGTGAACACCTGCTGTGTGGGAGGCCCTGCCAGATGTCGCAGGGCATTCAGAGAACAAAGCTGTTGATCTAGCAGGGGATGCAATTTATTTAGGTGATAAAAATAAGTGCAAAAGTCAACCAAGTCCTTACTTGTGCCAAGCATGGTACTTTGATGAATGCAACTCGTTTAATCCATGGAGTAAATTCACGTGGTAGCACTGGTGTTGCCCTCTTGGACAGGTGAGGAAAGGACACAAATAGGTAAAGCAAATAGGTAAAGCAGTTCTCTGTACCCAAGGACACGTTGGTGAATTCAGCCAATCATGGATCAAGAGCATCCAGGAAAAACATCGAGTCTGTACTGAATGTGTACAGACTTTAATGTGTACAGATTTTTTCTTGCCATTATTCCCTAAATTATACAGTATGAAACTTTTTAACGTAATGTTTACATTGCATTAGTATGTATATCCACAGATTTTGGTGTCCATTGGAAGTCCTGGAACCAGTATTGGATACTGAGAAACAGGTGCATACTTCTCTGCAAGTGACAGTTGATGTGAAGTCTTGTTACTTCTTATCCAGCAATGTAGAGCAGTAGGTGACCACCAGAGGTTGAGTGGTTCACTGATGGGTTCAAAGAGACGGTGGTCTTGACTTACCTGCGGCAAGCTGAGGTACATGAAGAACTCTGGGCAAAGGGAAAGAATGATGATACCTTAGAGCCAGATGCAGTGCCAGGTATTCTGAGCAAAGCACTGGTTCTGAGTACCCAGTGTACTTTTCTGAGCAACAAAGAGAAAATAAGACAAACCACATGCTCTCGTGTATCTTGTACAATAAACACATTTAAAAATATGCATAAATGTGTCAAGTGGTGATAATAATAAAACAGTGCAAGGGAATAAAGAAGCACAAAGGGAATGTTGCTATTTAATGTAGCAACAGAAATAGCCTGAGTTGCTCATGTCTTCACAGACACCTGAAGGAAGAAGAGCAGGGAGTCAAGTAGAAACCTGGGGATGAGCCATTTCCAGGAAAAGGAAACAAAAAACCTAAAAACCCTGAGATAAATGTCTTTACCATGGTATGTGCCTGTAATACCAGCTCTCTGGAGGCTGAGGCAGGCTTACAAATTTGAGCCCAACAAAAGCAATTTAATGAATTAGCAAGACTATCTCAAAATAAAAGGGTTCAGAGTGTGGCTTCATGCAAAGACCCTGGGTTCAACTCCAAGTGCCAAAAAAAAAAAAAAAAAAAGAAGAAGGAAACAAGAAAGAAAGAAAGATCAGTGAAGCATGTACACAAACAACAAACTCACTGAGACAGAAATTAGGGAAACAACACCCTACAATAGCATCCAAAAAAATGGAATGCCTAGGAAACAATCTAACAAAGGAAGTAAAAGATTTACAGGTTGACAATTACAGTACTCTGAAAAAGGAGATTGAAGAGGATATCAGAAAATGGAAAGATATCCCTTGTTCATGAATAGAAAGAACCAATATAGTGAAAATTGTCATATTCCCAAAATTGTTATACAGATGTAATGCAATCCTGATCAAAATACCATTAGCATACCTCATAGACCTAGAGAAAATATTCCTAAAATTCATCTGGAACCAGAAGACATCTAGAATAGTAAAGACAATCCTGGGCAACAAGGCAAGGCAGAAGGCATCACAATCCCTGGCTTGAAACTATACTACAAAGCTACTGTGATAAAATCAGCATGGTACTGGCAAAAAAATACCCCAGACCTGAGGACTAGTGGAACAGATTAGAAGATGTACACACAACCACAAACACACTCAGCCACTTTATCTTTGACAAAGGGGCCAAACATGTCCACTGAAAGAAAGACAGCCTCTTTAATAAATGGTCCTGGAAAAGCTGCCTTTCTACCTTCCAGAGACTAAAACTAGACCCCTGTTTTATCCCCTATCACCATGCACTAAATTAAAGTCAAAATGGATCAAAGATCTAAATATTAAGACAGAAACACTAAATATACTGAAAGACAAAGTAGGTAGAAACCTTGAAGATATAGGTATAGACCAAGAGTTCATGAACAAAACCCAGACTACACAGGAAATACTTCAAAGAATCAATGACTGGGATCTCATCTTATTAAAAAACTTTGCACAGTAAAAGAAATCACCAACAAAGTGAAAAAACAACTCACAGAATAGGAAAAATTTTCAGTCAACTGTCCCTCTGACAAAGGACTTCTTTCTAGAACATACAAAGAATTGAAAAAAAATCAGATCCCCCAAATTCAAAGACTCAATCCAAAACTGGGCATCTGAGATGCATATACACTTCTCAGAGAAAAAATATAAATGTCAAATAAATACATGAAAAATGTTCAACATTACTGGTCATTTGAGAGATGTAAATTAAAACAACACTGAGATTCCATCTTACCCCAGAAAGAATGGCTGCCATCAAAAAATCAACCAATAACAAATGCTGGAGGAGCTGAAAGAAAAAAGGAACCCATCTTCACTGTTGGTGGGAGTGTAGACTGGTACAACCACTGTGGAAATCAGTGTGGAGATTCTTCAGAAAACTAGGATTGGGGGGGTCCCATTCTGTCCAGCTATTTCTCTTCTGGGTATTTAAAACATCATACCACAGCAATATATGTGCACCCATGTTTATAGCAGCACAATTGGTAATAGCTAGATCTTAGAAACAATGCAAATGCTCATCAACTGAGGATGGATAAAAAAGATGTGTTACTTTTATACAATGGAGTACTACTCAGTCATAAAGAAGGATAAACTTGAGACATTTATAGGTAAATGGATGCAACTTGAGACCATACTCATAAGTGAAATAAACCAGACTTACATATGTAAACATTACATTGGCTTCCTGGTGCAAGAAACTGAAAAAGTCAATAATGTCTCAACTGTAAAATAGATATTGT
>RJWT010051150.1:0-10740 GCA_004365215.1 Cuniculus paca
GATAACTCTAGATGACAACATTTAATTGTATATTTCAAAATAACTACTGCAGAGGATTTTGAATATTTCCAAAACAGAAATGATTTTTAAAATGATAGTTATGTCAATTACCATGATCCAGTCATTACACATTATATACAATATGTTGAAATATATTCTGCCTCATAAATATACATAATTACATGTCAATTACAAATCTTAAAACACTTTTTAAAAAAGTTATAAGTTAAAATTACTTTAAAATTGTCTAAATTTTACAGTAAGAGTTTTTGAATAAATAGTGTTAATTGATTCATAAATATGTAATTAGCAATTGTTTATTTTAATAAATATTTCAATATTAAATTTTACACTCAATATTTAAGTTAAAGACAAACTAAATGGAAAAATATATACAATTATGTCCTAAATGTCTTTTTTATTGTGCATTTTATTTATTTATTTTTTATTTTAAAGAGGATAAAACAGAATAAAACCAATCAAAACAAACCAGTGTAAGTGACCTGAGACTTCAAAACATTATGAAATCAACAATAGTTACCATAATGCCTTTTGATGTCTTCAAAACAGCTGCAGATAACTTTTGACATAGTAAAACTCAAACATAACAGAATAGTATAGAAACAATAAAAACAAGACAATGAATGCAGTTAAGGACTTCAAAACAAGCCAATAGTAAATCCAAAATTACTACCATAATATATCTTGCTATCTTGAAATAGATGCTCCTGCCACCAGATTTAACGTAATCAAACAAAACAAAAGAGAGTAAAAGCTAACTCAATAAAACAATGGAAATGATACAGGACTTCAAAACAAACCACAAGGAATCAACAATGGCTACAACCCTTAGAAGGAGATACCCCCTAGATGCCAAACTGCACACTGCTATCCTTTCACTGACATTGCTGGTCTAGGGCCCGTGATCTGATCATCTGTCTTAAATGTCTTATGAACTATACATCTACTGCCCTTTATTAAAGTTACAGTGCTAGTACAGAGAAATTATTTGAAGTATTTCTCTAAATGATAAGATTTTAAAATATTGTTTTAAAATCTTACATCTGCTTTGCAAAAAATTTCACTTTTTAATATAATTTCTTGAATGATTCTTTAGCATGCCTAATATATCTAGTGGTAAGAATTACATTTTTGCTAACGTTTAGTTTTTATTACTTTATTAGGCATTATTTAGTGATCCTTCTAAAATCAGTTCCATTGATACTCATATAACATTTATTTGATATGTCATCTATGTTTCTATGTCAAAGATTCTGACTTTGCTATATATTTGTAATAAAACAGCAAAAATGTGTATAATCTGATTGGTTCTATTTAAAATATATTTTGAAGGGAAAATAGACATAGATGGGCAATGTTGAGGATGAGAGGGTAGCTGAGGGTACAAGCAAAACAATTTAACAGTAGTAAACTTTTGTGGTGATCTTTGGGACTTTGAGAATATTTACTGTGTGTTCTAATCATATATATTTATGAAGTTTCGTGCCCTTGAAGCAAGAGTTATATTGCTTAATGAGCAAGAAACATGACAAACTTTCACATGAATTGATTGAGATGCTTATTTAAATAAAATAAATTTATTTGTCAAATGGAGTATCATACACTAAATAAATGACTTAGGCTAAATTGAGAGCATGTTCTCCTAATGTGGCATATGCATGCAGCTGAGTACTATTTAACCTTTTAATTCTGTAAGTTACAGGGTCTCTAAGCATGCTTGCAATTCCAGCACTCTTGGAGGCTAAGTCAGAAGGAGTATAAGTTTGAGCCCCACTCGGACAATTTTGTAATAGTGAGTAAGATCTTGTCCGAAATAAAAAGAACTGGGAATGTAGCTCAGTTCAAAGGCACTAGGTTCAATGTTCAGTACTATAAAAAAGAAATAAGCCCTGCCATATGCAATGATACAAATAAACACTAAACATGAAGGATATTCTCCTAAGTGAAATGAACCAATGATTAGCCCAACAAATAGATTAGAATAGATGTTTCCAGGTACTGGGCTAAAGTGGAATTGAAAACCCTTTGAAAATTTTTTGGAAGCTTCAAAAAATACTGTAAGTGGGAAAGTTACTCCTAAGTAGGAAACATTGCAGATTTGTGCCATGAGTCAGATAGGTAATAAAGAAAGGTTTGAAGATGAGGGAGAAGGGCTGGGGATTTAGCTCAGTGGCCTAAGCGCCTGCCTGAAGATGAGGGAGAAAGTTTGAAAACTTATTGCATTGACCTTAAATGTAAGATATTCAAATTCAAGCCATAACATAGGTTAGAAGTCATACTTTTCTTGTTTTAAACATATTAAGAGAGAGATTTGACGTTCACTCTCTGGTAACAGCAGAAGGATATAGCCTTAGGCTATCCAAGCACGGATTATGGACAAAGCTTTCATATGCAGTTTCATCTTAATTAACAGGAAGGACTTTCTATGTCACGTGGGCAGAACTGAATATGATATTGAAAATTCAAAGAATGCGTGAACATGTCTTAGCGTCTTTATAAAGAGCTCACTGTAAGTGTGGCTGTGTTTTTTGCTGTCATGAAATGTTAGAATGTTAGTTTTAATGATATTGCTTCTTCTCCCTTTTATGTAGTGGTAGGCGTTATTTAGTCTTTAATTGACACATAAAAATATTGTTTTGATACATAGACAAGGGTATTTATTTGAATGGCAAAATCAAACTCATTAACATGTATATTAGCATGTATAACATATAGAAAGACAATTGTATGTTAAGAACACTTAACATCAATTCCTTAGCAATTTTCAAGTATAAAATACTTGAACAACACCTCAGTTCCCCCATTCTCCATCTTCTGCTAACCACTAATTTAATCTTGGTTTCTCTGAGCTAAAATTTTTCAGAGGATAGCAATTACCTGTACAGTATTTTTCAAGTAGACTTACTATCTTTTATTTTAACTCATTTATTCAATATGTGACCAAAAACCCAGGTTGGAAGCAAGATTAGGAACATAAGGATACTAACCTCTAAGCCCTCCTAGTCTATTGACACAGACTAAGGAAAATTTTACTGGACAGTAAATGGAAAGGTTTCCTATACTCTGTATTTTCAAAAAGTGAGCTCAACAATTATTTCATGACTTTTAGACTTACAGACTAAATTATTCATAAGGCAAATGAGGAATTAGAGAAGAAAGTTACTTCTTTTAATGTTCTATATTTACTAACACATTTGTAATTGCTTGTTAAATGCCTTTTATTTTAGATTATATACTCCATATTGATGACTGTTATCTCATTAACAGTTTTATCTCCAATACCAGTCAGTGTCCATATTATGTGCTACATTGTTAAAATTTATCAGCTAAACAAAAAAAAAGAAATCAGACAATTTAAACAAGGAAGACCTGAAGGACTAGAAGCATAGAAAGAAATTCTGTGTGTAGAGACAGCAAAATATGGGAAATTGATTTCCCAAACAGAAGGACTATGTTAGCTTTCTTTTTTTCATACCTGTTCTATATTTTCTTGTAACTTTGAGAATGGGGGTAGTTTAAGACCACACAATTAAATATAATGATATAAGCAGAAGTTGATAAAACATTTTATATCATACATAGTATTGATAGAATAAAAGACCTATATTCTTATATATGATTTACATACATATTTTAGTTATTTTCTCCTTTTCACTGTTGTCTTAATTACTTTATCGTCACTGAGACACAAAACCAGACATTCACAGCTGTAAAGAGGAAATGTTTATTAACTCGCAGTTTGTAGAAGTTTCAGTTAAGAGTTGACTGGCTTCCAGGCACAGGACCAGGGCAGAGGGCCATGCAGAAGAAAAACAGCTCATGGCATGGTAGTACAAAGTAGAGATCAAGGAAGGATAGGAGAGAGATCCTGTTCTAGGTCATACCCTCAGTGACCTGCCTCTTCCTCTCAGGCTTCACCTCTCAATACCATACTCAGCTATAAACTAATCAGTGGACTAATCCACTGATGAATACCAAACACCTAGGATCCAGTCACCTCTCAAAAGCCTTGCTTATGATTGCACAAGGCTTTGGGGGAACATTTAGACATAAAATATAACGACTGTGAAAAAGGAGGTTGATCTCTTCACACTTGTTTAATTAATGTCAGAATTTTTCAAATTCTTCCATATTCTATATTTTCTAATGCTCCTTTGCTTAGGTTTTTCTATTTAAGTGAATTATTACTTAGTTTTAGAATTGTAATATATGACACCTCTGCTGTGAAGCTGCTCTTAATCAACTACACCCAATATGAACTAATCTCTCTATTCTCCTTAACGTTTTACTCATATCTTATCATAACACTGTTCCCATTCGCATCATAATTTAGGTACACACTAGTTATAATGAGAACTGTATGAATTATTCATATTTTATACACATTTTTATCTAGAATGCTCAAGGCAATAATAAATACTTAATAAATGATTGATCATGAATGAAAGGGCAACAGTAAGTTGCTAAAACTTCTTAAGAAGAATGTTACAGATATAATTTGGCTTGGTTTCATTATGGTATTTGATAAGGTCTCCAATATTTGAAGTGACAATTTGAAAAATATAAAATAAATATTTTAAAACTAACAAATGGATTTCTGTAATAAAACAAAAATTATAATAAGGTACACAATAACAAATAGAAATATTTGGGTTATGTTGGGAAAAAAGTGATCCATACTGACATAAAGAAAAATTTTATCAAGTTAGAGGGTCTCAGAATAGTTGTAAAAGCCTGGGAATTTAGCTCAGCAGCACAAGCACCTGCCTGGCAAGCATGAGGTCATGAGTTCAATCCCTGGTACAAAAATAAAAAAATACCTATAAAGCAAATTGAAAATTTCAGGAATTTTGAACAGCTTTTCAGTCATGCTGATAAGTATTATATATTTAAAGAGAATAACAAATTGTGTTTGCTAAAACATTGCAGCTAATTGGGTCCAAATAAAAGAGAAAAACCACATAGCAATTTGAACAAAGGAAGTTTAGCATAGATAATCCTTATAGTGTAACAATACTTTGTAGTAAGAAGGGATTGACTAGCAAGAATCAGTAAGATCTGTGAGAATATAGCAGTATCAGAAATACAGATAATATATGTATTAGTTTGCCAAAACAAAACACTATAGACTGGATGACTTATACAAAAAAATTTATTTCCTAACATTACTGGAGCTATACTCTTCACATGTCCAAGATCAAAATGTGGCAGTTAGCTGCTCTTGAATTGTTTCCGTGGCATGAAATTGGCTGTCTTATGAATGTGTTCTCACATGGAGTTTGTCGTGCATTTATACATTCTTAATTTTGTTTGTATGTCCAAGTTTCCCCTTCTTACATGGATACCAGTCATATTAGATTAGAACCCGTCTTAGTGACCTCATTTTAACTGAATAATTTTCTTAACAGGTCTGTCTACAAATATAGTCACACTCAGAGGTACAAAGTTTAGAATTCGATATATGAATTAAGATTCAGCCTGTAGCTATAATCTAATATTATCTGATATGACATGATATGATGTGATACCAGTAGTTGTCTTAGAACTGAGGCAGAATTATCAAGTAAGGAATGTTCCTTCCTAAGCCTCGAAAGTCAAACTTTGGTACAGAATTCTCGCAATAGCACCCTGGGAGTCAAAGAAGTTACTGTGTTATCTGTTGATTGAACTTGTCACAAGTTGACATTTAGAACTGCTGAAAAATTGCCTTCTGGTTTGCAGGAGACTTCTCTTTCACTAGAGGTATTCTGCTGCAAACCACCTGCAGGTGCTTGCTGTGGAAAGCTGCTGGACCCTGGGTACTTCTGGGAGGTCTGCACCACAGGTACCAGCAAAGCAAGCACACGGAAACCAGGAGACTGAAACCATTCCTCTGTGGACCCTCTAAGTGACACAGATTTAGTGCTAGCCAGAAGAGAAAAAATATATAAAGGACTCGTCATTTTCACAGAACAGTCGGGAAGGGTAAATTTAATGCTAAAATGCTCCAGAACACGGTAAATGAGTTCAGAAAATAGTAATAAGTGAAATGGTGCATTGCTTTGGGAAACACAACAAAGAGGGAGGCAGAAAATCAACTTCCAGATGTAGGAATGAAACTAAGAACTGTTTACCTTCTGAAATAAAATAACTAATTTATTATGCTAATATTTCCTAAATAAAAATGTCTAAGAAGATATCAGAGAACACTTTGCTAACAAGAAATTTTTTATTCATATACTGTTTGGTGTATCTATTTATCTATATACATACCAGCAAATCATTATTTTTTTGAATTATATACAGTGAAAATATTATGAAGTACATTAATTTTGAGCATTTATTTGTAAGTAACAAAATTTTGTGACTAACAAAGGGAAAAGTAATTTCATGGAAAATATTTTTGTTACAATTTGTAATAGTTTTTTTATTTTTTGCTAATTTCAATCTATTTGAAGAAAAATTTCTTTACTTACAACTTTTTTTGTCCTGTTGATAATCTCTTTACTTCAGAGCATCCTTAAAATTATACTTCATGAATGATAGTCCATGTTATCAAGTTACCAGTGATCTCAAACTAATCTCTCATAGGTCCTATGTGGGGATTGCAGTGCTTGGTATTGAACTACACAATTTATGACCTTGGTACCTATGAGTGGGTACCCATAGGATCTTTACAGATCCTGGGAGATCACAGAGTCCTTAAGAAACTAAAGAAGTTAACCTAAAGGTTCATTTATATGAAAATAATATTTCAGGTTAAGTTCTTTATTTATTTGCTGCATTGAAACTCCAGTAAAGTTTATATCATTTCATAGGTCTAATGAAGTTTTAGTTATAAATTTTTAGTGCAAAGCCTCCATACTCAATGCTATATTGAATGCTCAAATCTCCATTCTATTTCAGGGTTGAGAGAGAAGATATGCAGAGGTTAAGCCTGATTTCTTAAAGCTCTTGTATGAGTGGTTTCAAGTGTCTCCCCAGCAAGTAGCCTCAAGTTGGTTCTTGGTTGATTAATTACATGTGGGAGGGAATTTTCCCTACAAGGCAGTTGTTAAGTCAAAGCTCTTTCAAAGCATGAAGCAACGAGAACAGTATGTGGATGCCCTGTCCTTAAATCCCAAGCTTAAACTTGCGAAATTTTATAGCTCCATCGATATTCCAACATGTTCACAGAGATCGCTAACTTAATTCATCTTTGAGTTTTGGGTGTATTCATTTTGTAACTTTGACACATTTAGATGTGTGGAGTTACAAAATTTGGGGACACCATAGTTTTTAAAGATGTGATTCTAAATTTCATTTTTAATTAACTGATCATTCTTTTCCTTCAAATAAATTTAATGGATAACTAATAAATGAATATATAAAGGCAGAACTTCTTTGATAATCAAAGATTATGGAATTGAGCATGTCTACTGATACTCTTCACCTCAAACACAATCTTTTTTCACAGATTAGAAACTTTCAGAAGCAGGGAATTGGTAAAAGCAAAGCTCACAGCAGCTTCTTACTGAGCCTTGTTAGTGAGAAGGGGGATGAGTCATGGGGTGTGCCCGTTGCTCTTTTTGAAGATAAGACATAGCCCAGAATCATAACAATTTTCCTTCTCTCACACCTACCCTTAAAAGATGGAAGATCAGATGAAATCAACTGATATTCTTTTGGCTGCAAATAATCAAAATCAAATTCAAAATGACATACGTTATAAAAGAAAACTTGCTATCTGCTGCAACTGAAATATCAGAAAATAGTTGGATTTTTAATTTGGCTTGATTTAAGAGACTCTACAGTCCATTATGATATTTCCATTTCTATTCCTGCTTTTGCAAATTTTGCTTCATGGATCCATGAGGGTATTTATTTCCACAGTGTTAATATTGTCTATCTGGTTTGAAAGTGGTTGTGTACTTCCATTCTTCATTATTAAATCCCATTCAAATGAAGTAAGTCTTTCCAGTAGCCTTCAGGACATCCTATATTGGGGGATTTTTCTGATCCAGACGTCGGAGTAGACGTTTCATGTTGTAACATTGTGTTAGATTGGTTTATCTGTACATTTTGTTAGCCAAGTTTATGTGTACACCCTATGACTGTTAAAGTTCAATACATATGGACTTCTGAGGAGATGGAGGAACAATAAATAGCAACAAATAACCTCTCTGAGATTCAGAATACAGACACTGGAACATAACAACTTGGGGAAGAAAAGAAGGAAGGAGGTGGATTCCTGGACTCAGGAAGGATCTGGAGGAAAAATTGGAACCCACAGAGAAAGTGAAGAGACACATCACAACATAGAAAAAGGAGGTGCAAACTGTATTTTCTCCCCAACTCCCAGATCATGGTGTTAAAGAAGAGGGTCAAACCCACAGAGACACAATGAGGGCAGGCACTTGAGATGCCTCCAGGGAGAAACACAACAGTGGAATGGAGCAGTGGATGCTGTGAACTGCAACAGCTGGTGGATAACTGCTGCTCAAGTATATGACATGTCCCTTAGAGATAGTACTTCGCGAGATGCCATATTCAGGAAAGGCCAACTGAACCTGAGACTCAGAGCAGTTATGAGTTGGCTTCATCTTGGGGCTATCATATTTGAAATTCTACAGTGTTTCAGTGAGGGACAACCACAGGATACATCCAGGGTCAGGGAACTGAAGTCAGACTGCAAAGAAATAGCCACAGTGTTGAAGGCTGAACAACCAGTTTCCAACCCTACAACCAGAGGCCAAAATCAACCTGAACTTCTATGGAGTTGAAAGCACCAAAATTGGCACCCTACCCTATTCCTACTGAAGGCTTTCTGGTATTTTCCATCACTCAAGCCTAATCCTACTACAGGCTTGCAGAGATCATCCCCCACAGATCTGGGCTTCATTCCCCACCTTTGTCTACAGTGGACAACACAGACACACAATGAATTGGACACTACCATGAAACTGAAAACATGAGAAGATAACCACAGGCTTGAAATCATAGAGAAAACTCTTTTTTCTTTGCTTTTGCTTTTTTTCCCTCCTCGATTGTTTTTGTTTCATCATCAGTATAAACATTGTTTTCAGTTTTCTTTAATTATATTGGTACACTTTTGCCATACATAATTATCACATGCATCATAGGGAATCTGTAGAAATGTATGCCATATATCTTGATTTTTTTCCCCATTCCCATACCTACCTTCAACCCTCCTTTTCTCCCCCATTTACAAAATCTTTGCAATTTTTCTTTGCATTCTCTTTCTTTTCCTTTTCTTCCCTTCCCCTGTCTCCCTCTCTTCTTCTCCTTCTCACTTGAACATTTTCTTCCTACTTCCCAATATCTTTCATCCATTTTGATTCACTTTTATGTTTTTCACACAGAGAAGCAATGTGATATTTGATTATATGTGTCCAATTTATTTCACTTAAAAGTATGGTTGCAAGGGTTTTTTCTGTTTTGTTTTGTTCTTGTTTTTGTTTTTTCCTTCTTTCTTTCTGTCTTGTCCTCTCCACCAGTTTGTCAAAATTTGGGTAATCTTCCTTTGTCCTTCAGCCTTGCTTCTAAACTCTCTTGTTTTGTTTCTCTATTTTATTCTCTTACGTCTTTTAAAATTTCCCTGTAGGGCAAAATTACTCTGTTGGGTGAAATTACCATATATAATTTTCCAACTTGATTTTGATTTTGTGATATAACTATAAGTCTTATACCAATGCTTACAGATTGCAAATTAACAATTATCACAGTTTGTCATTATACTGTGCTCTATACTATTGTCATTACTGATTATACTGCTTTAGCCAAGGTAACATAGTTTTTGTGATAATTTACTCTTCCTTGTATGCCAATATGAGATTGTCTGGAGGTCATAAACAATACTATAGTCCAGTACAAAATAACCGGGTGCTAGGCCAAACAGACATCCTGTTATCCCAAATGAAATGAATAGACAGGATCTTAACACAGACTCCGAAGCCAAAAGCCAGCTTTGCCTAGAAGATATCTCTGAAAGGTAGTGATTTCCTAACTCCTATGTAACACAAGCAATCTATAAGCATTGATGAGAAAACAAATTTTAAAAATAACAAATAAGAAAACCCAGAAGCAAGATGCAACCCCAGACCTCCAGTTCACCAAAGGGAAATCCAGGGAACAGTGAGGTAGAAGTAATCCAAAGCCACTCAGCTGAACTTTGTGATATGGTAGCATCAGAAGTAACAAAAAGGATGAATAAGTCTCTAGAAAAAAAAATTACACAGATAACTAAAGAGATGATGACCATATAAAGGACACGATTAGTGAATCTAGAGTAGGCACAGATTAAAAAAAGTAAAGGAGCCTAGGAAAGTGATGAAAATCATGAATTACAGCATAAGAAAGAACTAGATTTCATAATACAGATTCAAAAATATATCCAGGAGATTAACATTCTATTGAAAATATATGCAAAGGAATCAATCAATGTGAAGATAGAATATCAGATTTAGAAGACAGGCTTGTAGTTAGTAATCATCAAATGAAAGACTTTTTAAAAATAAACAGGAACCACAAAAATATCAATGCAACAGCTGCCAGATGATACACAGAAAAACAAAATATGATTAATCAGAATGAATAAAAAATTGGAAGGCTAGCACAAAGGGCATAAAAAATCAGTTCAACAAAGGTAATAGTGAAAATTTCCCCAAATGTGGAAAAAGAATTTGACACACAGATAAGTGTGGCATATAGAACACCAATTAGATATGATTAGAAAAAAAA
>RJWT010051151.1:0-10745 GCA_004365215.1 Cuniculus paca
GAAACAAATCTTTGCATTACTGCATGGTATATTTCCCACCTCTACACATTAAGGAAAATTCTGGTTGCTACTCATTCATGTCCCTTTCCTTTACTACCTGGTATTTAATGGAGAGATTGAGGTGATGGGTGAAGTACAGATGTGCTGACAAAGACAGAGAATAATCCGCAGAAGACATGGAGAGGAAGACTGGTCCTGAGGGTTAAAATCACTCCAACATTTGTGTTTTTTAAAAAATACTGTAGTAAATATTTAAATTAGTTTCAATTTTCCAGCTATTAGTTCTTTACATTTGATTCCATGCCAACAGTGGACTTCGTGGGTTCTGGTTTTAAATAGCTTTTACAACTGTGTATAAATCTGAGCCTTCTCTGGCTAGACTATTTTATTTATTGTTTCTTCCAAATACCTATCTCTAACCCTTTACTTATGCATCGTGCCCTGCCTGGAAGGCTTCCCTACTTATCTAAATCCCTTCGATTCTTCAAGGCCTGGCTTATGCTCTATGTGTTCCATAAAACCTGTCCCTATGATGAATTTCATGCATTTGTTGTCTGTATCATAGACTTAGTACTTATCCGCCAAAAAATCTTCACAACATCAAAGGACAATAAAGAGAAAAATGTATCACTCTTTAAAACTACTGCCTTAAAGAAACAATTATTTAAAACAATCCCTTCCAATCCTTAACTGTGGAGTAAAGGTAAATCAATAAAATGCAACCACAGTATGAATTTTGATTTCATCTCCAACCTTCTGCCTTACTATGCTAGTGGCCTTTTTATGTCTAGAGTGTATGTTCCCTCTATCTTTTTGACTTTTATATAGCATGAGGTCTACGAAGTTATAATCTTAAATCCATAGTCAATAGAAGTGTCTCAAGTAGAGATGTTCAATAAATGCTTATTACTCCCTTGAGTTGCTTAAAGGTTCCTAGAAAAAGACGATAGTTTTTCCCTTTAAATCTACCCAACAACTTTATAAGGATCACTAACTCACATACCTTTAGGAATGAAGTGAATTTTGTAAATGAATAAAGCAGTTTAGGTGTGAGATGATATGGACAAGTTCAGTAATGTGCTGGAGAGACTGCTCCCAGCTTGCAAAAGGCAGCTGGTAAAAATGTTGCAAGCCAATTCAAACAAAACTATATTAGCTTACTATTAAATGTTATATTAAAAACAAAGGTAAGAAACACTCAAAAGTTATCACTTCCTATTTATTTCACAAAATGAATATGCCCTTGAAGTGATTCATATCTATTGTATCTGTATGATGGGATGGCTATATAGTGCTATGTAATCTTGAACATCTCTTCAATACCTCATTCAGGAATGTTAATTTGGTAGACCAAAGTTGGAGATTGAAGTTGTCTATGGTGGAAGTATATACATTATGCAAAATGACAAACACTATAAATTAGGGCTTGGTTAGGACATCGTCCTTGGTTAGGACCATAAGTTAGTTCTGTTGATTTTCTTTAATTAAAAAAGTGATGAAAATGTTATAAGTGAAAATAAAAAATATAATTGTCTTATGCATCCAGTATTAAATTCTGAGCATCTCGCAAAATAAGAGAATATTCTTCTAGGTAGGCAGGTGATTAGGATGTGGCAGACTGGCTTGGCAAGTGGGTATGACTAGTCAATCACAGAGTTCTAGGTCACATGTGCACTGTACCTGAAATCAGAGAGTGCTATTTTCTTTTCTTTTTTTATTTTTATTTTAAAGAGAATAAAAACAAGCAAAATAAAACAATAAAGCCTATCAAAACAAACCAATGTAAGTGACACAAGACTTCAAAACAATAGGAAATCAACAATGGTTACCATAATGCCTCTTGTTGTCTTTAAAATAGCTGCAGTTACCTTCAGACATAGTAAAAATCCAACAACACAGAACAGAATAGAACCAATAAAAACAAAACAATGAATGCAATAAAGGACTTCAAAACAAGATAATAGTAAATCCAAAATGGCTACCCATAACATATCCTATTCTCCTTGAAATAACTGCCCAGGCCATCAGACACAATAAAATCAAACAAAACAAAACAGAACAAAACCCAACCCAACAAAACAATAATGATATAGGACTTCCAAACAAGATAATAGGGAATTAACGATGGCTGCCACCTTCAGAAGAAGATCCCCCATAGATGCTACGTTGCGTATTGCTATCCTCTGAATAGATGATCAGACTACCAGCTTTAGACCTGCAAAGTCAGTGAAACACTAAACACTACAAGCATTAAGAGTGCTATTTTCAATTTTTCTCATAAGACACTGAGCAAGTTTTTGATAAGATTACTTAGACCTGACATTAACCTGAGGAGAGGGAATATAAAAGATGGTGGGCATTTTCCTTGTGTCCACTATGTTCTCTCTGTCACAGTGTTCCTGCAGTACACTTCTTTTCCTGCTTTTTAATTGACCCACACTTGCTCCACAAAGGTGATTTCTTTTCTTATCTCTAATAAATGTAAAACCTTGATACCTTTTGCTCTTGTTTTGTCCAATTCCTTGTTCAGGACAAGAAAAAAAAAAAAAAGATGTTGCCCAGAAGGAGTCCCCAGCACCCTATAACCTGATAACAAAACTAACATGTGATTCAAATTAGAAGTTATATTTGTAAAGTTATTCAGTGTTAGAGTAAAACACAGGAGGCAAACTTCCATTGAAATTTCAGTTTTGTAGTTTCCCCTTACCTAGTCAACCACAACCTAAAAATACTAAATGGAAAAGTTTAGAAATAAACTATTAGGGTCAAGGATTTAGCTTAGTGGCATAACCGCCTGCCTGGCAAGCGTGAGGTCGTGAGTTCGATCCCCAGTACAAAAAAAAAAGAAAGAAAAGAAATACACTATTAGCAAATTTGAAATTGTATGTTGTTCTGAATAGCTTGCTAAAATCTTGCAGTGTCCTGCCCAGGGGATGAATTGTCCCTTTGTTCAGTGTACCCTCCCATTAGTCACTTTGCAGCTATGTTGGTTATTAGATCAATTGTTGTGGTCTCAAAGCACTTATGTTCACATAAAGCTTATTTTCCTTAAGAATGGCCCCATAGCACAAGAATAATAATGACACAATTTGAATCAGGCAAAGAAAAGCCATAAAGTACTTGTAAGTACCACCATCCCATTAACCCATCATTTATTCTACCTATTCAAGAAAGATGAATAGGTCGAATAAAATTTTGAAAGAGAGATAATATTCACATAACTTTCATTACAGCATGTTGTTACAATTGTCCTATTTTGCCATTGCTCACTATTAATCTCTTACCGTGCTTAACTTATGAATTAAACTTATCAAAAGTACAAATGTATAGGAAAAACATAGCATATATAGATATTATCTTCAGCTGTCAACATTCACTTAGAACATATCCCCCCCATATAAGGGGCAATTTCTATAGAGTCTTTTTAGCATAACTGCATCCCAAATATTATAAGTATCACATTTATACAACAACTTTAGCTGTTATTTATATGTAATTTATACCTAACTGAGTTTCTTACATTTCGTTTGCTAAATTGGCAACCCTGGACATGTGCTTCATTGCTTTACTTTGCCAACATAAATGAAATACCAAGGCTTATTGGCGATACACTTGTATGTCAGGTGAAGCCAGAGGTTGGCTATGGAACTATCAAACTATAAAAGTTTGATTAAAAAAATGATCCTATGAGATTCAATTATCTGTATAAATTTATAATAAAGATGATTGTACACTTCATTATTATTGTTTGTAAATTTCATGCAACACATTCTCTATATCAGTAGAGTTTATAATAAATGTGTGTGCATGTATATGTGTACATTTATTAATTTTGAATTTTTGGAAAACCAGTTGTTAACTAGGCATCAGCAAACCACTGGAGACAATCAGAGTAGTGATCCATTCCCTGAGAATACACATAAATTCACTTTAAGAAACACTTTTTGCCAAGCAAAACTTCTTCAGCCCACCCTCCTCCACTTGTCACCCTGCTAGGTCAAACATAGGCCAGGTCAACATCAAGGTCCCCTTGAGTAGTCAAGTTCACATGCATAAGAAATCAATTTTCTTAGAAGCATCTAAACACAAAAAACTGAAATAAATTCTCTCCTTGTTTCTAGCCCAAATGAAAACACAGTGACTGGTGGAAGAAGAATCTCCCTAACCACTCACCTTTCCTTATAAACCTGCATCCAATTGTCTAAACTATTTTATATGCACTCCCAATCACCTCCAAGTCGAGAGGCATGACTGACTTTCGGGACTCCTAACACTAAGCAGCTAGCATATTCTGCTGCTGTGGCTTCTGACCAGAGCAAACACCTCACTCCTTCCCAGGGCAGCCTTGGGGCCCAGTGGCCCTTGGAATGAAGAGTTCTTCTGAATCTGCATCATTAAACATAGGAAGAGAGGAAGCACATCTTTAGGCTGTCCCATCCCCAGAGAGGTAGATTGGCAAGTGCAAAAAGGAAGGCAAGCTGGATCTCTGATCTGGACGCCTGGGAAGAGCCAAAGTCTCCAGGTACAACTGGTTTCCACGTTCTAGGCTTGTAGCTCAGCTCCCACTTGACTCACTGACCAAACACTTGTTTTGTGTCAGTAAGGAACTACAGTGAATCAACAAATGTTAGAACAATAAATACTCAATTGCTTCTTTTATGTCCTCTCTCTTCCTTTCTTTTTCCTTCTGTTCAGAATGAGCAAAGACATAATAGGAAAGAAATATAAGAACAATATATCATGTTTGAAGTAGGGAAAAAATTTAGTAGAAACTTGGCCCTGACTGCAGGGTATCTAGCTTCCTATTTGGGTATAATTGCAGGTACCACATATAGTATTAAATACTCCTATGAATACATTGCCAACTCTGAATCTATGTCCTGAACAAGATTTGTGCAAAGCACATTCAGATAGCTGTTTATACATAATTTCTGGAAAAATGGGGAGAGAATTCCACAGTTAAATAAGTTTGAAGTAATTCAGGTTTAAGATTTTAATTAGATTTTTTTCTTACTACAGATTGTCTCAGCACATTTAATAGGCAGACTATTTTAGGAACATATGAACTGGAGGAAAGTTCACTACACTTTGCAAATTTATTTGAGACAAGAAGCCTTTTTTTCATGGAATATCTTCTAGAACTAGTGTTCTGTAGAAGAGATATTGTAAAACCATGTCTTAGACTCCAACTATTTTCCATAATTTCTCATTACTCAACAATAAATTAGTACTTACATTTCCATGACTTCCTTTGACTACTCTCTTTTCTCATCTGTAGCTATCAAAGATCTCTCCTTCTTCATGAACCTTTGGGTGCTCTTAGACACTCATTATGAGTTCTTTCTCCTTCCTTTGCTCATAAGACACTTCGTTGGTACCAATGTCGTTACCACTACCAGAAGCTTCTAGAAGGTGGTTGGGCTGGTAGGGGGATCTGGACAAGAAGCTTCATGGCCTGGAGTTGAAGTCCAGTGCCAAGTGACCTGAGTTTTCTCTTATGTAAAAAAGCAATAATATTTTGTCATGGATCCATTGTGATGATCTCTTGAAAGAGTTTCATGAAAGTGCTTTGTTATTACAAAGTGAAATAGAAAAAAGTTATCCTTAGCCCTGTTTACCCTAAATTTCTGTTATTGTGATAATCATCGAGGCCACACTAAAAAAGCAGTTCTTCTGGGAAGTCTGTTTTAATAAGTGACACCTAGAATCTGTTACTTTACCAAGTATTCTAGATGATTTTTACCACCAGAAGTATTTAGAAGGTACTAAATTATCTGCAAGAAATGTGGAATAAAGAGTGAATTTACAGCAAAACTACAGACAAGTGGGAGGAATTTGGCTGGAGTGTTGGGGGTGGACTGTTGAGCCAAACATTGCAGGTCCCCTTGTTTATTACACTGGTTAGGGATGTGTACAACTTCTCACTGGGCAGAGCTAAGCTGGGTATTTGACCTTTGTACAGTCATTCTTGAAACATACACTCCTAAAATTACATGATTAAATACCTCCTGATTTACCCAAAGGAGCCCTGGTTATTTCTTTATTTGAATGCCAGGTCTTTAAAAAAGAAACAAAATATTATCTTATAGATTGTGATAGAGATCTTTATTCACTAATCAAGGATTTGTTGAGCCTAAGACAAAGGCAAAAATAATACCTCTCTGCATTTCCTGGTGCCATATTCAGGATTTATAACTCTTTATGTAATTCTGAAGGTTCTTATGAATGAAAAACAATGACCTCATCCCTGAAATAAACTCTGTGTGCGCACGCGCGCGCGTGTGTGTGTGTGTGTGTGTGTGTGTGTGTTTATTCCACCTGCATCCAGGAATTGGGATTACTTAGAGATTTTATTTAATAGAGGAGCAAGGGAATAAAAATAATATTTTCTTTATTAAAAATAAAATAAACACCCCAAACAAAATCTCACTTTCTAGAAAATCCTCTTTCATGCCCAACCACCAAGGGAGCCTCTACTGCAACTGAGTTCTTGAAAAAGTCTCAATTAGAGCCAGGAAAATCTTGTAGCCATTAGACTTAATCTCTATGAATCACCAGTTTGTTTGTCATGACTTTTTCTGCATTCCTTCTATATTTTGTAGTTTATTTTGTTCAACATTTTCAGCAACAGGCTTTGCCAAGCTCCTGGATCCAGACATCATCCAACAGGGAGTGTGTGTGTGTCCTGTGCTGCAAGCTGCTTGCCCAAGTGACAAGGAACACATCTGACATCTCAACCAACCCAGTCTTTTTCTGCTTAGTACAGGGATAGCAGGAAACAACTAGCCCTAAACACTTCTGGAAAACAGCTTTGAACAGTCAAGGGCACCACAAGCCCATTCTAAGCATGAGGGCCCTTCCTTCCCCACTAACTCAGGGTAGACACCGAGACCTTTAAGAAAAAAAAAAGAAGAAAAAAAAGGGAAAAAAAGAACCCTCATTGTGACCATTTGGCAGTGACCACATTGTGTTTTACTTAGTGCAATAAATAGTTTACTTGAACTTGGCTTACCAAGTCTTCTTCTTCAACTCTTATACACAAACAATCCACTTCTCATTTGCAAATATTACACATCTGCTTGTGACACCACACTCTCTCTTGTTAAACAGATATTTATTTCTCTTTCTCCCCAACAGGGCAAACTGGGTTTGAAGTCAATTAACCAGACCAGCTTCCTTGGTTGCACTAAGTAGACTGATATTTCTGGATCTGTCCTGGAGGTGGCAGCCTAGTGGGCATTTATTTAATTTATTCATTTAACCATTCATTAATATTTTCATCCATTTCTTTATTGAGTAGGTACTGTTAAGTCCATGTTCTGTGTTCATTGGGGTAGGCAATGGCAATATGATGCCAATTAAATACAGTGTCCTTCAGAAGATAAGACGATGTGGTCTAATGGGAGAGATTGACATTAAATGAAGGCTTGCATATACTTGAAAACTTTAATTCTAATAAGGTTTACAAGAAGAAACAATATGAACTATGAAATAGACATGGCACTAAAAACCACATACTGTTGATCCCATTGACAAAAAATAGCCAGAAGAAAAAATAGATTAATGGTTGTCTAGAGCTGAAAGGAGGAGCTGGAGGATACTGGGGACCATGGCTAAGGAGAATAGTAGTTCTTTTTAGGACAATGAAAATAGTCTAAAAATTATTTCAGTGATGGATGTACAGCTCTGTGAATATACTTGAAGCTATTGGCTTTCTCTTTTTCTACTCAAGTCTAATTTCTTTAGTATTGGATTTCTTCCCAGGTAGTATATTCACCTGCATTATTTATCTCACCAGCTGAGTAACCCATGGAACAGTGCGGGTCTTTAGCCTCCAGCTCCAGGAAAAGTCCCGTACCTGTCTCTGTGTCACTTATTGGTCAGGAGAATATGGTGCCAGAGAGGATCACCTGCTCAACCCAGGAGGTGAGGTCAGCTCTACCGAAACCTTCCTCCTGAGAATGGTTTGTTCCCTACTAGAAGAAGACATTTAATGTGAAATATCCATATTGCTGTATACAGAATTTGTAGGGCAGGCTTATAGGATTGAAAGCAAAGGAGTCCCAGTGGCCATCTGCCAAATCTGAGGTGGAAGAATGTAAAATGGCTGTCTGTGCACCAGAGGCCCAGAGGATCAGGTCCAAGGTCAGAGGCCTGCTAGCTCCCTTAGTCTGGTGGGAGTTTGTGTTGGGAAGTCAAAGGGTCTGTGTGGGAAGGCTGAAGAGTCTGCATGGGAAGCCTGAAGGAACTGGAGATGAATGGGACTGGAGCTGAATATTCAAAGATAATGGTACAGATCAGAGCCCTCCTCCTCAAGAAAAAAAGGGAACATTTCCTTCTTCTTTCCCTTTTTATTTCACCCAGAATGCAAGGCTGTTGGTTGGTGTTATCCATGTCCCAGGTGGGTCTTCCCTCTGCCATTTGCAGCCAATTATCCACAGACACACCCAGTGCTTTACAAATTTGCTAGGTGGTCCTTCTTCAAAGTCAAGTTGACATGTCACAATTAATGGTCACAGGTTCTGTTACTGGATGAAAAGTGACCCGCCACACAAATGTAGCAGGCTGTTGTTTAGTTGCCTTGGGCAACCTTGTAGTTAAAGTTTTACCTATTGGACCATGGCTTTTCAGGATGCAAACTCACTGTTTCAGCCTTTGTATACATCCCATAATTGCTGAATATTAAAAATGTCAGACAGCAATTGTTCCATATTTATAACTCTTAATGAATTCTTTTGCTTAGTTAAATATAAAAACAACAACAAAAACCAGCCATTAACCATGTTGTAAGATTTTTAAAAATTAATATTGTATAGATTGGCTTATATAAGCATATTTAGCTCATATTAATAATTCTAAAATGGATTGTGGGTTTGGGAGTTTTCAATTTTTTTTTTGGAAAGGGGAGGAAGGAGGGATTTTTAATTGGTTTGGTTTGCTTCCTGTGTGCATACATTAGCTTCTGAGAACCCTAACATTCCAAGTGGTATATAATAAAAAGTAGTCAAGTAACTTACATCTTGGTATATTTCCACTAACAAATGTAGAGGAATTATAGGAAACACATTTATCTGCTAATTACTGTCATATGAAATTTGCTTTGCTAGCAGGAAAATGGAATCACACAATAATGGCAAATGCATGGCAGGCTTGTCTCACTTCCCTCTCCCTTGCAAACATCATGAATTGATCATGGTGTGCATTCCCACTGTTATCAGATGTGACCTCAGAAGCTCCACACAATGCTCTTGGGACCTACTACCAATGAAATGAAGCCGGAGGCCAGAATGGGTTGTGTGAGCTTGGCAGAATTATTTCATCTGACGAAACTTCAGTTAACTTGTTTGTACTTGTAAAATGTACTTGTACTTAATAAAATGTAGTTACAGTTAGAATTTTTATTATTATCATTATTTCCTTCAGGTTATATTCAAATAGAATTACTTCCACATTTTTCTCTCAATAGATTAGTAGTGAAGAGACAGTATAAGGATTCCATTTTTGCTTTATTTCGGACCCTTTTAGTACCTGAGAAAACTAGTTCCTGCTTACTTGGGAAAAATATGTTTTCCAAAATGGTCAAGATGAGAATATTCAGGTAGAAAACTGCACCATTCTATAAGAAAATCCCCATTATGTCCTTCTGTGTCCTTAACAATGACTCATGTGATAAATGCCTATGTTTGGTTCCAGGAAAAAGTTTGTCTCTACAGAAAAATTTCTGTTTTCCATTGTCAGAAAACCAGAACTAAGTAACCCAACATGTTTCCACTTTGCCGTCATTGGCAGGAAGCTTGTGCCAAAAACGTATTACCCAAGTGTTATAATTAGCCCACATCAGGTGCCTACAAGCCATCGACTCTTCTTGTGGCCTTCAGAAATTCTTAGTTTCCTCTTATCCTTGGACAGTTTAGTTTATATTGATTGAATTTGTAAGTTTTTTCAACCTCCTGTGAAGAGATGGGTCATCTCCACTTTTAATATCTTCTTAAACCCTAAAATTCTAGGAAATTTTCGATAAAACTCATTCATTTTTAGTGAAAAAAATTCATTTTAACAGGACATTCTAGACTCCAGTTTCTCAGTAAATGGGTAAGAAATGAAGGGATTCATATGCGTTAACCTACTGTAATCCAGGAACAGTGGTGCACACTTGTGATCCAGCACTCTGTTAGGCTGAGGCAGGAGGATGGTGAGTTCAAACCCAGCCTGGGTAACAGCCACTTACTGAGATCCTGTCTCAAAAGAAAAAAAAGAAAAAGGCTCAGGACATAATTCACTGTACGGCGAACACCACATCTATTGCTCTAGTGTTGTCGGGCTTACCTGCCCTTAAGTACAAATATGACTACAGTGGGATTTATAGTGATGTGGGCAGCTCTATGCCCTCATTCTGCAAAGCAGCAGGACTTCGGAATTCCCCCTAAGTGTTCCAGGGTGTCATTAGTACTTCATATCCCTAAGATGCTGATGACATGAATATAGACCATTGACTTTGTGAGCTGAGCACACCCCCATCCAGCCCACCCCACTGCTCTTGGAGTAGGGTCTGATCCTTTTTTGGGGAAAAAAAATCTCAAACCTGAAATTCACTTGAGGTAACCACCTCTTACTATGATTTCCTTCCTCTTGGTTGGGTTCCATGTATATTAGGAGAGCCTTCTCTCTACTCTTTTTATTGTAATAAAAATAGGTATGAGTGAAATCATCCAGGGAAAGACTATTAAGGGAGAAGACAACTGTGT
>RJWT010051152.1:0-10749 GCA_004365215.1 Cuniculus paca
TAGGAAAGATATTTTAAAATCCTAGATTCCTAGTGGTACATTTACAGCAGTTTTGTCTTTTGGGGATAACAGGATTATCTGTATTCTCCAAAATAAGCAAACAGTAAATCTGCAAGAAGAAAAAAGTGTGATAAGAATTTTTAACTCAAACATGTATTTCTTAGAGTATTAAGTTACTGGTACTTCCATGCCTGACAACAGAACTGTCTTCTGAAGGTTTGCATACATGATAAACTTAGAAGAGCAAGCTTTCGGTTCTCATCTTCAGTGAAATAGGTCTGCATATTGCTACACAAGCAGCACTTCCCTGCCGCTTCTTGGGTTTTAGTCTAGGAGGGCTCCTCCTGTGTACTGGCCCTCCCTTGCTGCAGCACAGGCCCTGTTAAAATAAACATTCACTCTGATGTTCATGTATTTAAAAAAGTATTTGGCTCAATTTTTGAGTATGGAAAAAGTTAATTCTGGAGCGAAGGGGTCTTACCCACACTCCCTGTGGGTGAGGTTAAGGGTAAAGATGGAAGGGCGGTGGGGACTGATTTGAAAACTGTTCACGGGGCTTCACTTTGTCTCCAGTCTTGATTCCATGGCCTAAGATCTTAAGAAGTCTCAGCAAGCCCTCAACTTCTTTACTCCTTGCTCTTTTGCCACAGAGGAAACTGTAAACTCTTACCAGAGGGTTAGTCCAGCGAACTCACCTTGTTCCTATACTCTGATCACTGCAAAGTTCTTGGGAATATAAGACAATTTTATGATGCTACCAGAAATTCATCATCTACATCTGCTAGGCATCAATACTGCCTGAAAATCTTCTATATTCACCACTTTCTTCACTCTCCTCAGACAATTTACCTCAGGTGACTTTACTTCTGATCCAAAGAGAAAATATAGGTCAGCAGGTTTCTCTTCCCTTTAATCTCAAAACCATGCAAATAACAAACAGTAACTATTTCCCAAACATTATTTCCTTCCTTGCTATAGTCACAGGAGTAGGTGTGCTTTTTCTAGTCTAAGACTGGTGACTTCACCTGGGTGTTATCTTCCCATGTGTCATAAACTGTCATCTCTATTTTCACTTTGCTTTCTCTGCTCTTTCCTCTAAGTCAATATGCTCAAGTATTGCCATTAAGAACAGTATCAACAATGGTAACCATAAAACTCCTCCAAATTTACCCTTTCCATAGCTACCAATCTCTTGACACTTCCTTTCGAGGCAGTTTTTTAAGGAATTCTTGATAGTTACTATTTCTCTGTCATCTTGCCTCACTATTTCTCATCCCTTTTCAGACTCCCACCATTCCATCAGGACCACTCTCCCATCAAACTCATTCATTCTTCCTAATAATCAAACCTAAGACAGTTAAGGTATGATATTTTTGGATTGGAAAATAAAAATGTTTAGTTCATAAAGCCTGAGACTCTACAAACTAAGTGAACTTTTTTTTTTTTTTTTGTCTTTTTGAAACAGGGTCTCACCATGCAGTTCAGACTAGCCTTGAGCTCACTTTGTAGCCCAGGCTGGTCTCAAATTCCCAAGGATCCTCCTGCCTCAGCCTCCAAGCACTGGGATTATAGGCGTGCACCACCCATGCCCAGCTGAAATCAACTTTGTCAAAATTCTTAATATTTAACCTTTCTGTAATTATAAATAACAATGAAAGATTAAAATAATTCAGAAAAACCATTTTCATGTCATTGTTCCTCAGTATTTCAACTTACTCTGTAATTACCCTAAACTTAAATGCAAAGCACAGGCAAGACTCAATAACCAATTTTTTAAAAAATCAATTATGGTTTCTTAAAGTGGTCAGAGTCTAAGATACACAGTATTGTTTTATTTAAAAAAAAATACAAAAGTTCCACTACTGAGAAATCAGTAAAAGTCCAAACCATGCTGTGTAAACCTCCTGAATATGTTTTTCTACTGCATGGTGTATGATTCAAACCTTTTAGTCTGTTAACAGTATTAAACAGAACCAGGAGGAAAAAAATGGACTCAGAAATCATCACTGAATGTATTTTTAACATTCAGAAATACAACGAAATATAACCTGTGACTATTATTCTCCTTACCTCAAATATTTCCACCTTTACATATTCAAAAGACCTATACATGACCCTTTACAAAGTCCTCCCTTTACAGTTCAACTAAATGAAAATTATTAATAGTTTCCATACCTCTCTATTTACTTTCTCCCCAAAGCCTCCATCATTCTATTAAAACTGCTCCATGAAGTCATTAGTCAGCTTTCAATCTTTATTCTGCACATAACTCTGTAGGGTCTGACACTCTTCTTCAAGCATTCTTCAGGTTTACTTTTACCTTCCTAACTCATGCTCTGAATTCTTTCCTTCCTCAACATAAATATTTTATTCATTCAATAAATACATATTGAGCACCTACTACACACTAACCACTACCATACATGAGGCTCCAGGTATGCAGCAGTGGAGAAAAAGGCCATACTGAAAAAAAAAAGGCCATACTCCTATGTGCTTATATGCTAGTTGGCTCTTTCAAGGTTCCAACCAAAGTCTTATCATCTAAATGCTGTTCAGCAGAAGTGGGAGCAACCCTTCCTGGAGCACAGTTCATTTGGATTTGTTTAACATATAAACGACTGTAAGCACAGATTAAACAACCACAGCCCTACTTGCCCATGGATACAGGCACAGGCCTCTGACCAATTAAGATTCTAAAGCGACTGCCAATCAGCTGTGAGCACTAGGAAACAGTGTGACAGTGAGTAAGCACTGGCAAACTGCCATGTGTTGAGTCGTGGTTTCATGACTTAATTTATGCTCTCATATTTCTAGGTATTTTTTTAATGCTCCAGTCCTGAGACATCAGCATCAAAACTTTGTCTGAACTTAGTTTGCTACTATTGTTAGCAGACTGGTTACAAATTACCACCATACTCAAAGTCTTTCATTAGTCTCTGATATTTTCTGTGATAGTTTGCCGGCCTAAAAAAAAAAAATGAATGAAGGGCCAGGGATAGCACAGTGGCAAAGTGCCTGCCTGGCAAGCACAAAATCCTGAGTTCAATTCCTGATACAAAAAAAAAAAAAAAAAAAAAGAATGAAGCTTTGGCTAGAATCACGTCTACAAAAACAGCTTTGGAGACTGCTGTATCAAATAATATAATCCTCTTCAGAATTTGTCTTTAACCAGGATTTCTGTGCCACGTGAAGAAGGTGCTAAATCTACTCCTCCTGGCTTAAGAAACCAATCAAACATGGGAGCCATGATATTTCACTACTGTGCAACAGGCAAAGGAGATGCCTACTGTTTTTCTGTAACTACAGTAAACTAAAATTAACTACAAATGGAATAGATGCTTTAAATATTTTCACACTTATTTTTGAGCCATAAGCCATGTGAATCAAATATACCAACAGTGGCCCCTTGTACTAAGAAATGTTATTACTTAAATTAAAAAAAATTAAAAATAAGCAAAGTTTTTCATAAGTACATATGTAATGTTGCAATGCATTTGTTGTAGGATTTTGCCTACAATATCAAATAATTTATCCACTAATGAGCAGTTAACCTCAGAGTGCTGTACACACTTTCCTCTTCCATGTTCTCTCAAGATAAAAGTCCTCAACACTGTTCCTTTCCATAACATGAGGTGACTTCCCAGCACTTTTAAGAAATGTGTGTTCTTTTGGAGGTTTTTTTCTCCTCAAAGTAATTTATCTGCAAACCAAAAACAGAGCACATCCCTTGCCTAAAACAAAGAATTGAGTAAAAAAAAAAAAAACAAAAAGTCAGAGATATTATCTGTAGGTTACAAATTTCCATTTATCCAAATTGTAATGATAAAAAAGAATCACCAATATTTCTCTTCTTGAAATCACCATTTTGGAAGAAAAGGAACTACTGCAGATGAAATGACAACACTTCGCACATTTGGGCAATTCTTTCCAAGGGCACCTTCCCAATGGGAATTATACTTTAGCAAAAGAAAAACATACTGGATTCATATTTTTAACCTGAATTCCAACCTCAATGGAGACTTACTTGACAAAAGAGGATCTCATTTACTTTTATGTTGCTAGTTAAACCTAAATGGAATTTACAAAATAAATCTGAAGAATTTCTGATATTCAATTGATGAAGACCACTATGAAGCGCTCTGAGCAGGATTTAAAATTAATCAGTTGGCTTTGTATGTTTACTTGCGAGTCTGTTCAAGGTCTAGGCCCCCTGTCTAGATTCACAGTAAGTGAACCTTTATGGGTCACTGGTCCTGGCTGAGGCCAGTAGTGGCCTGTGATGCTGTGATGTCTCAAAGGACAGGATAAGGTCACAGCTGAGGGTGCCTGACTTCCACTCCAATTAACTAAATAAAAACAGTAGCTAGCTAGGCATGGTGGTGCACGCCTGTAATCCCAGCACATGGGAGGCTACAAAGTGAGTTCAAGGCCAGCTCAAACTGCACAGTGAGACCATCTCAAAAAGACTGTAGCTGCAGGCATCTCACTCCTGTAGTGAAAGTCAACCTGGAGACTTTCTCCTAAATTAACATAAGACAGTTCTAAATTAACATAAACTAGCTCTCCTAAATTAACGTAGTCTGTTACTTGAAGAAGTACTTGAACGACTCCCAAATCCTCCTCAGTTTCCGCTATTTTCTACTCTAACCCTTTCCCATTTGAAAACTAAATAAATACAGGCAGCCCACAGAAGTTCTCTGTCTCAGCCCCAAGAGAATCTTGAATTCTGCTAGACGGTTTTGATCCTCCTAGAGCCCTAAAATCATATCACTTGTCTCTTTATTTAAGCCTTGACTGTCACCCACTCATTTGGGAGGTTGCAGGCCTGATCAGTCCTCAATATTCAATTACACACCTATAATGAGGATACAGCTTTCTGTGAATCACTTTCATACTTCAAAGGAAAAAAAATAACACATTGAGATTATTTTAGAAACAAGTTTATTTCCCCAACATTGCTGAATAAAAACAACAAAATGATTACTGAGTTGCAAAGGCTATTAAAACAGTGTAACTGTGCTGGGTGTAATGGGGCACGCCTGCAATCCCAGCACTCAGGAGGCTGAGGCAGGAGGATCATGGCGAGTTCAAGACCAGCCTGGCCTACAAAGTGAGTTCAGGCCAGCTCAAACTGCATAGTGAAGCCCTGTCTTAAAAAAAAAAAAAAAAAAAAGCATAATTACTTATATGTTCTAAGTATTACTGCAAATCAAAATAAATGAACACCTTTTTAATATATAACAGACTATAATTGTAATACTTATAGACTAACAGTTACATAATTAAATGATACATAAATATATCTATTAATATGTAATATATCACATAATTATATTTTCTAGATGATGTATATAATTTAAGGTAAAAAACACGACTTGTGTGATTTCTGGTATGGATATGAGAACATTAATATGATAAAAATAAAAGGTCTATCCCACCATTATCAATCATGAGTTGACCTTCTCATGGATGCAAAAGAGTCAATGTGGTACACAGCTCACATACATCTTTATAGCCTTACAGGCACCACAAATAACCACAGCTCAACAATGCATATTTTTGAATACTGTTTTCCAAAAAACACGGTTGATTAAATGTATGAGTAATGGATTTTCATATGGGCTCTCTAGGTGTCAAAGTATAGAGGTGCCTTGGTTCACAAATGCTTTTGTTTGCAAACAATTTGGTTCACATACAGAAGCATTTGGCAAAATTTCATTTTTGTCTGCAAAATCTGCATCAGGTTACAAATTCAACCTTGGTCATCTTTCCCAATGTCAGAACAAATTAAGCTCATGAACCAAGGTACCACTGCATATGTGAAATATACAATATGTATGCAACTGACTTTAGAAAGAATACAAGGTTTAGAGTGAAGAGATATGAATTTAAGTATCAAATCTTCCACTAACTGGATTTGTCATATAACTTCTCTTAATCTTTTACTCTCACCTTTAACAAGGCAGTTACAGTAATTCCCAAGGTCCCTTTCTCACCATGCTGCTATAAGAGCCAAATGAGGTACTACATGTAAATGGTAAAGCTTTACACAAATGTACAGAACTTTCTTATAATCGGTCAATATCAATCATGAATTGTCCTTTCTCTTATATTTCTTTTCTAAAAATAAATACCACAATAACTTCTTAGGTAGAAGTTTAAAATAAACAAAGCACACATTATAACCTTCTTACCCAGGTATGAAACGCTATGGCAGCTGCCACATATGAAAAAAATTTTATTTAACGTTTGAGAAAAAGGAAGGCGGACTTGAAACAAATGATTTAGTCATCATTTTCTTAGGTTGGGTCAAACAGTTAGACCCTAAAAACTAATGCCATATTTCAGGAAACACAGTTTTTTTCTTTAAGTGGCTCTTAATTTACTGCATTTTTATTTCTACTAGAAACAATTTGATTTTACAAATGTAATGTAAGAGATTCATTTGCTTCCATTTGTAATTCTCAATATCTAAATAAATCACTCCAGCAGGGCGTGGTGGCGCACTCCTGTAATCTCAGCACTTGGGAGGCTGAGGCACAAGGATCCTTTCAAGTTCAAGACCAGCCTGTGCTACAAACTGAGCCCAAAGCCAGCCTGAGCTGCATAGTGAGACCCTGTCTCAAAAAGACAGACAAAAAAAAAAAAGTCACTCCATGCACTGCCACTTTTCTAATTGTATACTACAATCTTATTCCATTGTGCTTCACCATGTAATTTCCAAAACAGTACTTAGACATCTTTAAGGTATCTTCACATACTTCAAAAACCTAAAATGCCCAAACAAAGCAAGTTCTAGATTTAAAACTTTCAATTTTTTGTAAAACTTTACACAGCAGTATGAATATAATCAGTATTCAATGAATGTTTAAACTACGAATGCTTTCCTAAACTATTTTAGAGAGAGGTCAATGTCGTTAGTGTATACCAAGTATACACATTTTAGCATTATGCAGCAGAAGCACTCTAACATATTTTATCAATTCTGTTCAGAAATCCTACTCATAAATTGGTTGTATATTGCAATACATTTAACCGGGCGCTCCAGGATTACCTAAGCCTCATGAAATCTATACAGGAAATCTGTCATCCCTCCCACTGAAGTAAGTATATTTACGTGGAAATAAATTAAAATAACTTCCTTAACATGCAAAAACAAATTAATAACCCTAAACTGTGAATATTACCATATCTGAGACAAAATTTGAAGAGAATTATTATTTAGGAATTACTTGGAAAAACTATAAAATCTTAATTATAATAAAGACATTTATGTAAATAGTATGAACAAGTAAGTCATCCTCGATTTTCATCCTTGCTTGCCCTCTAGTTAGAGCATACAAAATCAAACCACTGTCACTGAGTAACCCACCACTCCCAGGGTTGGTATGTGGTCCAGGCTGTGCTTGCACTTCCAGGCTCAAGCGATCCTCCCGCCTCATCCTCAGAAGTAGCTAGTAGCACATCACAGTTTCTCTGTTTTGTTTTTTTTTTTTTTTTGAGACAGCGTCTCAGGTAGTTTAGGCTGTTCTAATTCACTGTGTAGCCTAGGCTGGCCATGAAATCACTGCAGTTCTCCTGCCTCAGCCTACTGAGTGCTGGGATGACAGGTATGCACCACCATGCCCCGCTTCTCCTCGTTTTTTCTAAGGTCATATCTAGCCCTTCCAATCCCATAAACTGTCAATATTCTTAAACAGAATGTTGGGGACCACAAATTCACAATGGCTAATTTTTCATATTTCCTTGTGGGATGAAAAGAAGGACTGGGATTGTTGGTACCACCCATCTGGGATTTCCCATTGACTCTTCTAAGCATAGGATCATCTACACCTTCTTGAGTAATCTCAGGATTATAATCCAGGTCAAGATACTTGTAAGCATAAGATTATCTACGCCCTCTCGAGGCTTGATGAACTGTAATCTTTTGCTAGCCCCACCTATCACTGTATACAGCTAATAAACAGTGGCTGCTTTGGGAGTGGAGAGGTCTGATCCAGAGACATTGACTGACTTCCCAGCCATTGAAGGAATACTTGTCTCTTTTTTATTTTTCTTGTCACCTTTCAGAGACAGACAATCGGAACTCTTGGCCGGGTTCCCGATACTGAGTATTGGGGCTCTTGGCCGGGTTCACAATACAGAAAGTTCTATTTGCCTATTAAACATATTTCTTTATTGACTATATCATGCCTAAAACTGCAATCTTAGTATGTATGTGGTATTTTAAATCTTTCCTATTTTAATGCTTATGAAGTGGGAAACATTTAGAATACCATTTATGGAGTGCACAAAACTTTGAAAGAGAACCAATTATTCTCAAAACAGTTCCTAGTCACATCTCAAATCAACAACGGAAGCTTTTTTCTAGAACTGATTCGTTTACAATTTTAAGAAAAGTTTAGCAAAAATTTAAGACCCACAAATTATAAGCTTGAATTAAAAATGAATATTGAGTTAAAATGTTAAAGAAATTCATAACATGAACACATATATCATTAAAGTCTATACTAAAATTTTTTTCAATTATGAATTTAGATCTTTAGGAATTATTTCAGGAAGAAAAGCTCAGAAAATAATTCAGCTAGTTTCACTAATACCAAGAAGAGGATTACAAATCTCTGAATTGTAACAATTTACTAATGTTTGCTTTTACAAATCCTGATTTTCGTAATACAATTTTTAAATTTAAATTATTCCAAACTAACTATAAACATTTTAAAAATGGTTTCACCAAGCTGTTTGTGCTTACATGACTGAAGTTCAAGAACCCTAATGCACTTAGGCAGTTTCTGACGACTGTGGCTTTCTATTAGGAATAACCATTATACAAGCTAACAATTAGCTCACAAAAACACTGGTGTCAGGAAATTTATACGAAATGGCAAGCTTGGTATGCTACTGCACGTGATTAAACAAAAGCCCGCATTCAGCCAGACAGTGGCACATGCCTGTAATCCTCACACTGAAGAAGGGCTGAGCCAAGAAGATCACAAATGTGTGTTCTGCCTGGGCAACCTCAAGAGACCCTGTTCCAAAATGTAAAAGGAGGGTAGAGATGGGGTTAGCTCAGGAGTACAGCAGCCCTACAGCAGCAAACCCTCTGCAGTCACTCATATACATTCATTCAACATTTACTGAGTCTCCTGCTATCAACCATTGCACTTGAGAAGGTCACTCTCTCAAGAGCAATGGTTAGATAAATTATTATATAACATTATATGATAACAATATAGCAAATAATACATAAAGATACCTAAGACCTACTTAATCTGAGATTTACATCATCCAGCACCTTGCTAATTGAAGGGTGGTCCACGAACCAGTGAAATTGGTATCATCTAGGAGATGAAGCAGAATCTCAAGTCCCACCCCAAATCTACTGAATCAGAATCTGCATTTCAACAAGCTCCCCAGGTAAGCCCAGTATATTCAAACCTGGAGAAGCACTGATTTAGAACATAACTAAAAACTAGTAAATAAGTAAACGTTATATCAGAGACTTCATGTACTTTTAAGATCTTCAAGCCCTGTGTTGAGACTTTCTAAGAACACACACACAAATTTTAATAGGTCACCTTCTAGTTTCACAGGTTAGGAATAAACTGGAACACACCCTGACAAGACAGAAAGAAAACAGTAAAACTTGATCATTTTAAAACAATTTTAAAAGTTGTGTGAGGCCACTTAACATAGCAACAATCGATTACATCTACCCAGAAAGACCTAAAAGTCTCACTGTATTATATTAGCAAAAAGAAAAAATAATTGATGTTATTAAATGTATCTCCTGTAACTAAACCTAAAACTCCTTGAGGACAGAAACTTCATTTTATTCTTACATATTTTACATTTGTAAACTGATGATCCTTAGTCATTAAGATAAGTTGAGGTTAGTTGGTAAGACATACAGTATAATACATTTTAGAAAACATTCCACCTGACAAAGCTAAAATAAAAACATGACAATTAAAAACATTTACTCCCCAGTCAATAACAATCCATTCACCAGTCACTGTAGGAGAAAGGGCTTTAATGAACCTTTGGCTCGCAAGGTCTTTTTTTTACTTTATTCACACTCATAGGGGGTTGGGAGGGGACTGTATCAAGGAAAGAATAGAGAAAGAAATGTCAGAGAGAATGGAGAGATAATAGAAATCATAACAGATCATCTCAGGCTTCATACATTCATGAAAATAAAACAAATCTAAGAAGCCTCACCAAAACACAGGAAGCCTAGGCAAGAATAAATGCTGTCTCTAGCAACTATTCATTCCAGGTTGCTTTCCTGGAACCAGACCCAGGTTCAAAAATCTTAAAATCTCAACAGCTGGGTGTGATGGTCCATGCCTGCAATCACAGCACCTGAGAGGCCGAGGCAGGAGGATCCTTGTGAGCTCAAGGCCAGCTTGGTAAGTATTTCCCCTCAAGGCCCTCAGTCAGCTGACTACCTCCATTTATAAAACAAAGCACTCTTACAAAATAGCAAACTTCATTTTGTAACTAGCTAAGAGATTTTCTAAAATGTTTTGCCTTATTACTGAGTGTACTTGTCACAGTTCCCCAACTCCAATATAAACAAAATGAATATAAAGAAATTACAACTAGGTCATAAGTTTTTCTTCTATACTTTGGAGAGTATATACACTAAGATGATGTATAATGTTAACTGAGAAATTCAGGATTGAATCTCTCAATTACTGCATTAGCTATTCTTTACAACTGTTTCCATTTTTTTCTCAGAGATTA
>RJWT010051153.1:0-10744 GCA_004365215.1 Cuniculus paca
AAAAAAAAGTATGTGCTAATACCTGTCATTTATTAGCTAATATTTTATTCTTTTTGAATTGTCATTTGCCTATATTGTTTTCCTCTTTTATGTGTAGAATTCCTTTCTATTGTAATGTTGGCTTAGTGATCATGAATTCTTTTCATTTATACTTACACTGTGAAGTCTTTATTTCTCTTTTATTCTAAAGGACTGCTTTGATGATAATAGTAATCTGGATTCTATTCTTCAGAGCTTAAAAGGCATCATTCAAAGTCATCTTGGCCTTTAGATTTTCTGCAGAGAAATCTGTAGTTATTCTGATGTGTTTGTCTTTGTAAGTAATTTGGCAGTTTACAAAATTCTTTTCTTGTTCTGTCCTCTTGGAATTTTAACAAGAAGATGATATGGGGAGATTCTTTACTAGTTATGCATGTTTGCGTACTAAATGCCTCCTGTACTTGGAAGTCCATGTCTTTCTCAGGATTTGGAAAGTTTTCTGGTATCATTTCACTGAACAGATTTTCTGTGGCTTTTGTATGTACCTCTGTATCCTCTTTTACACCAAAATTTTTAAGCTTTGTCTTTTAACCATATCCCGAAATTATTGAATGTTTTGTTCATAATTTCATTTTTGTTTATTACTGTGTGAGTATGATAATTTACCAAGTCCTCAAGTCTGAAGTTATGCCTTCTGCTTGATTCAATTTATCAGTAAGGCTTTTCACTGAATTTTTGTTTTTTGACTCTCACATATTGAGCTTTGTCATTTCCAAGATTCCTGTTAGGTTCTTTTTTAAAATCTCTATTTGTTAAATTCCTTTATCATATCCTTCATTACTTTACTTAAGTCATTCAGGCACTTGCTTGTATCCTGTGTGATATTATTAGTCATTTTAAAATCAGCCTTTGGAATTATTTTTTGACATTTCATACATTTTTATATATTTGCATTCGGTTACTGATGAATTACAGAACTTTGGAGGAATCATGTTACTTGGTCTTTTCATAGTTCTTGGGTTTGTATTTTGATGTTTGTGCCCAGATTTCTTTTTAAACCTTGATCACCAGAACCAGTCAGACAGCAGAAAGCAAACTGCTTTAATGATGATGACACAAAGACAAACCAGATATGGAAATACAGTAAAAATTAATTAAAAGCCACACCTATCCCACTGTCAGTGATAGAAAATAAAGAAGGAACAAGGATATAGAAACCAAGTAACCCACTGGACTTGATTCTGAACTTTCAGACCCGGGCTCCACAGAGAACCACATATGATGGACCTTGCTCCTCATCACGCAGGGTTGGGTTGCTGACAACCGTGTCCTCCTCAGCTTGTGCTCCAAGCCGCTTAACTACACATATGGTCTGAGAGTAATTCTTGCCCTTCTCACAACTGTCTCTTGTGGCTGTCTTTCACTCAGTCACTGTGTCAGTGTGTCCCCTGGGACCCTGAAATTTGGTTCTTTTTTTGTTTTGTTTTGTTTTATGATTGAGATTTTCTTTGTGATTTGTCTTTATTTCTTAATCATTGCCTCAAAAGATTCTCCAAACTTGAGAACATTTAGAACCAAGAATTTTCAAAGCAACAAGTTATATTTATTATGTTTCACAGTATTTCAGAGATTTTTGCATCTTGTTCAGTAAAGATGATGAGCCCATGGCACTTATGAGATAGCTCTGATTCCTATTGAAGGTGTCATTTGACCCACAGAGCATTCAGATCCACACCTTGGGTTTGTGATCAAGTGTAACCTAGGTAACCATGCTTTGGGTGCCTGGTCTATGAACCCTAGTATTCTCATGGGAAATGTGGCTTTCTGGGCAAATTGAGTTTTATGGAACACTGAGCCTTGAGATGAGTACTTAGTTAGCATTCAAAAAAGAGTGATTTGAGGGAAAATGAAAACTTGTCTGTCATATAATTTATTCCCTATGAATTTATCACAGTGCCCGAAATGACCAGGATTTGCAACCGTTTCTTTGGTTTAAGGTTCTATGTTTAGAAGGTCCCTATTAAAATGCAAATATGTTACTCAGAAGGACCTCTTCATCAAACCACCAGCACTTTAGCACCATTAGTTCAGATCAGAGGAAAGAGAATAAGGCCCCAAGGAATGGGAGATAGAGAAAACACTCTCCTAAAAAATTCTTTTGGAACCAGAAGTGACCTAGGGTAGCGAAAGCAATTCTGGGCAACAAAAGCAAGTCAGGGGGTATCACCATTTTTGACCTGAAATTATACTACAAAGCTACTATGACAAAATCAGCATGATATTGGAAAAAAAAAAAACAACAGACCTGAGGATCAGTGGAACAGAATAGAAGACACAGATACAACTCTGAACACACTCAGCCACCTAATTTTCAACAAAGGGGCTAAATGTGTTCACTGGAAGAAAAATAGTCTCTTTACTAAATGGTGCTGGGAAAGCTGGCTTTTCACATGCCAAAGACTAAAACTAGACCCAGCTTTTCACATGCTGAAGACTAAAACCAGACCCATGTCTATCACCATGCACTACACTAAAGTTAAAATGATCAAAGCTCTAAATATTAAAACAGAAACACTAAATCTACTGGAAGAGAAAATAAGTATAAATCTTGAAGACATAGGTGTAGGCAGAGACTTCATGAACAAAACCCAGACTGCATAGGAAATACTACAAAAAAATCAACAAATGGAATGTCACATTACTAAAAAGCTTTTGCTCAAAAAGAAAAATCACCTACAGAGTGCAAAGACAACCCATGGAACGGGAAAAAATTATAGCCAGTTTTCCCTCTCACAAAGGACATATATCTAGAACATATAAACAATTGAAAAAAATCAGGTCTTCCAAATTCTAAGACTCAGTCCAAAAATGGGCATCTGAGATGAATGTACACTTCTCAGATGAAGAAAGACAACTGGCAAATAAATATATGAAAAAATTTCAACATCATTGGTCATATGGAAATTTTAAATGAAAATGTGCTCTTCCTTTTATTTTAACACCTACAGTACTTTAATGTTCTTTAAATTTGAAAACAAGTTTAAAATTTTTCTATCTGAAAATTGTTTCTAATTCATTGAATATATTTCTAAAGGCTTACCCTTGAACAAAAAAGGCCCCTTGGAAGATATTCTTTCAAAATAAGCAACCCTTAAACCAAGTTTCTAAGAGTTAGGGTCTTTGTACCTTTAACCTTTTAATAACTGCTTATTCCTAACATGTGTTTACTTGCACATCTAAGTTCCTTTTCACTGGTTAAATTCACTACTCAGCAGGAATACTAAAACTATTTAAGCCACAATTAGATGTAAAATTTAAGTTAATTATTTGTAGTAGCATGAGTTTAAAGAAGGAGGTTACTTGACCTTTGATCCATACATAAAACAACTGACCTTTTTATCACTACAATTCCCCAGTTGACCTGGAGATTTACTCAAAAAAGAAAAGAAATGGAAAGGATTAAAAAGACTGAAATTCATGAAGTTTTTGCTTTCCCCATTAAAATTTCCCATAATGCTACTTAAGATTTTATTCTCCCGTCAATTGAGGATATGTAGTTTCTTAAGGAGTTTAATATTAACTTCTAATAACCTAGAATACTCAGATTTACTATTTAATTTTCCTTTTGTTTTTACTGCAGTATTTTACTGCAGTGAAATTTCATTTCATCATATTAAAAAATTACATTTATGTTCACAACAGATTAAGTAATCTTCAAATTTGCTAATTGAAGAACACCTACACCAGATTAGCATACTCTGTTGTTATTTTCTCCTAGATAAATGAGTGTTTGATTATTACTTGGAACATAAATAGTATGCGAGAATCCAACACAGGGCCTTTTCTTGCATTACTACAAATTGAATGAAAAGCAGATGAGATCTTTTCTCTTAAAAATACTTTTACTCTGAGTTGTTCAAGGCTTTTATTGATTAGCAATAAACCCATCTTTTTAATTCAACTTCATTTCATGAATTAATTCATGTAGAGACAAGAACACACGCTTGGAGGCAAGAGGTTTTCCTATCTTCATTGCATTTTCTTTTTAATAATGTTCAATGCCTTTTGAGTCTTTTCCTTAATTCTTACAGGCTCAACCACATAAAGAGCAGTGCCCAGCCCAAATGAGTAGTGAGCTGGCAGAGATACTCTATTCTACTCTTAAGTTTCCCATTAGAGGTTTAGAACCATTCATAGAATCTGAGGGATTTGGCTCTGGGGAGAGTCATCTTGCCAATTCTCTGCTGAAATCTAATTCATGGCAAAAATTTCTTGGGTACATAAATAAAATTCTGCATTAGATTTATTTTTAGAAATTGCCATAAGTGCTTTAATTTCTCTACCAATTTCTTAGTCTTATGCAGAAATGAGGAACATGGACTATAATTAACCCACAAAAAAGCTCTTGTGCTTTTCTGTAACATTTTGAGGAACAAAGAATGTAAAACAAGCACACATATATAATGTCATTCTCTTTAAAATAAAAGTTATGGTCATAAATTTTATTAACTATTTCTTAAAAGAAAAAAGAATTGTTATCATGCCCTAATATTCTGTTAATAGCCAAGGTTAAAGGTTACACTGAAGGTATAGCTGTTATAGTAAAATTTGACACAAATGTCCTTGGAAAGATAGCACAAATGATAAATGTCTGCCAAGGATTATACTACTTTTATCAATGTACGTATATATAACTTCAATGAAAACTTCACATATAAAGCCTTTATCTTATTGTATGTATTTCTTGTATAATTGTTTTTCTTGACTGTTTTGATCATGGTTTTTATTTAAATTCTTTGGTAAAGAAAGTAACACATGTTTTCCTGGCATAATTATAATGTCATTTAGTTTTATTTCATCTTTGAAATAGCATTAATAGAATTAAGTTTGCTATTTGAAAGACATTGACTTTCTGTTATTTGGACCAGTTATCTCATATTTGGACAATTATTACCTTGTATAAATTTTTGGTTTTCTTTTCTTTTATTTTTTTTGCGGCACTGGGGATTGAACTCATGACCTTGCGCCTGCCAGGCAGGCACTTAGGCCACTGAGCTAGATCCCTGGCCCTAAATTTTTGGTTTTATGTAGTTCCTGTTTTATACTTAAAAAATGTTTTGGCCCTTGCTGGCCATTTTTATTCAACTTCTCAGCTATTTGGTATTCTTTGTGCTCCACAACTTGCTTTTAAGCTTTAAATTTCCTGTATTTCAAGAAGGACAGGATATTTTCCATAACTGGTTTTCTAAGTTAGGTACACAGTTCCCACTTCCTCTTTCTTGAGTTACTTTTCCCAAGATTCTCAAATAACTTCCTATTGTCAGTGTGTTTGTAACTATTGTGGATTCCTCCTTCCCGCCTCACCTTTCTCCCTTCCTGAAGAGTTAAGGATTGTTCTACTAATTTCTGTCACCCAATTCCAGGAAGAAAAATCATAAACAAATCCTATAAATTTTGTATTATTCACTGTTTAAATGTTAAAATTATTTATGGTGATATGAATATTTTGAACTGAAAATAATTTCATGAGATTTATCATTTTGTGAGAATGCCAACATGTCTTTCAAATACAATTGTAATTTTCAAAGTTGGTATATAAGGTTTCACATACTTTTTAAATTTATTTTTTCCTAAATATGATACACACACACGTATCGAAAAGTCAAGAAAAAAAGTTGAGTACATAATAATACACAGAAGAGTTCCTTTTTACAAGTATGTATTGGGACTGAGGATCTAATGTGGCTCAGTGGTAGAGCACTGGAGTAGTATTTATGAAGTCCTGAATTTGACTGTCAGTCCTGAAAAAGAATTGATTATTAATAGTCAAATTAGGTAAGAAAAATTCTCACATACTATTTTAGAAAGCTGCGTGTTATCCTTTGTGTGTGTGTGTGTGTGTATATATATATATATATATATATATATATATAGCATTTTTGAAATTACAACCCATAGAGTTCTCATTATATTTAATGAGAACATAATAATTAAATATGAAATGTATGGTGTTATATTACTTCTAGACTATAAAAGAAACTAATTTAATAAAAAGCTTGTAAGAATAACATAGTGTCATGTCCTGAGATTTCAATCACATAACAAATTGATGTAAAATAGTGCTTGCACTTCAGGAATCAAAAATAGCATATGTTTTCCTACTATTTTTAATTTTTACATTTGTCATCTACTTTGCCTGACATTTGAGAAATTCGAATGTGAGAAAAGCAGTATTTTGGTATTTTAGAAAAGGTTAATTATTTATAGATATTATAATTAATATTTTATTAATTATAAATTATTTTGAAAATTATAGATAACACTTTCAGTAGTGGCTTTTTATGTCAGCAAGTTTATTTATTGGTACATTACCAACCTATTCTCAAAATCACCAGTTCCATAGGAAATTGTGCTATTTTCTTATTTCCCTTGGAATTAACAAAAGTAAAAATAGACAATATCCGTGACATTGTAAAGTCACACTTCTATTTTGAGTTTTTGGGCTCCATTTTCATTTAGAATATACATAGACTGATTCCATTTTAGTGTCTGGAGACAAAGGTGTGTATGAGCCCTTTGCCTGGAATATTAAATACCCAACTACCAACAGGACTTACGAGATGTGATCAGAATATATGGTGAATACTTAAATTTAAAAAAAACTATTATAGTAAAAGACATATTGTTACTAACTCCCCTCAAAATATTCCTCCTTGCTTCGATATATTCATCCCATCATTTTTGCCACTCTCTGAAGCAGTTCTGGAAGTCCTCTTTTGTGATTGTGTTTAGTTGTGTTGTCCTGAGGCCAATGTTCTGAATGGATTTAAAATATTTGCTTTTCATGGTCATTTTATCTTTGGGGAAGAGTTAGAAGCTGCATGGTGCCAGATCCTGTGAATAAAGTGGATGAGGGCCCAAAATCATGTTTTAATTTGACAGAAATTTCCATAAATAATTTAAATTGATTAAAGACATCCAAGCAGTCTTGACATTACAACTAAGGACACAAAAGAGGACATCCAGAACTGCTTCAGAAAGTAGCAGGGAAGATGTGGTAAGTGTGCTCAAAGTGGTTTGAGGCAAAGCCTTTTACTGTAATATTCTTTAAAAATTTAAACATTCACTGTATGTTCTGATGATACCTTATACTTCTTCACTTCATTCTGCTCCTTGCTCAGAGGTCATCTCCTCAGGTTGACCCTTCCTGAGCCATCTTATATACAGACGGTCTTCATTGAATGACCAGGTTAACTTCCTGTAAGTAGGTTGGTAAGTAAATTGCTTTCTAAATGATGAAGAGTATATAGAATGTATATAACAATATTTAGGACAAAGAAATGGTCAAAGAATTCTCTACCTTGAAGACTTTGCTTTTATTTGCATAACTCCAACATTTAATACTCTAATGTATAACAGAATATAAAATTACATTATTGTATTGTATGATACAGCCAGCAAAAATCATAATACTGTACTGTAGAAGAAGCCACCATAAGGCTGTTCTGCTGTTCAAGTTCTTGCATCATACGTCTAAATGTGGGTTGTAAGTCTGAGCAGCAGTGGTTTCTTAAATGAAGAATTCCTGTAATAGCAACCTTCCTTTGGATTTACTATCAATGTTCTTTCCATGCAATACTTTTCTTTGTACTTATAATTAATAAAGTATATGTATATGATATATATGTATATGTCTGCATAAATGTATATGATAAATAGGTATATGTATTACTGAGCTCCCCGCTGGTGAATTATTGAACACAACATCTTTAACTAGACATTAATATGATCTATTTTATCAAAACTTCAATTTATTTAAAATAGTATCTGAATGATAAGAGGAATGTGATACATATTGTCATAGTCAATTCTCATTGCTGAGACACAACACCAGACATCAAAAAGTTAAAAAAAGAAAGGTTTATTTTGGTTCATCATTTGCAGAAGTTTCAGTCCACAGGTGTCTGGCACTAAGGGAGGGCAGCATGGCATGGCAAAGAATAAACAGCTCATGGGATGACTGTGCTAGATAGAGAAATGAATAAAGAAGAGGAGAAAGACCCTTCCAGGCCATGCCCCTCAGTGACTCACCTCCTCCAACCAGGCTTCCCCTCCCAACATCACATTTAGCTTTAAGTATTGTACCTTCATGATCTAATCACTTCCCCAAAGCCTCATCTGTGAGGGATATCTACATATAACTTATCATACTTATATAATTAATTATTGAGATATATCAACTTGTCAGTCTTCATGTTTAATCATTAGTAACTATAGTAGAGTCAGTGCCTCCCAAGTCAGGAAGGCTTGTGTATATCTTCCTAGTCCAGTACCAGACATCTGTTATTTTTAATACTTTCACTGAGAATGATTTTTTTTATCAACTTTAGATATGCATAATTCTAAATCTCTTTCAATGGCAACTTCATACAAGGTTCTCAACCAGTTCTGCTTTGTTTTGATATCATTTTGGTAACATATTCTACTTCATTCTTGTACAAACTATTCTACATTGTCTTGGTTTCAAATCTTCCTATAAATTTTATAGCAAAAATAAACTCTGAAATACTAATTAAATATAAATTAGCATATCTATAAAATCATGTGAAAGATTAAAATGCTTAAGACCAAAAACATAATTTATGTCTATTTAAGACAAAAATGGTGAAGCACATGAAGAACTAAAAATTAATATTGCACAAATTGACTATTTGGAATTTGTCCTGTACTAAGAAAAAATTCTAATTGTACTAGGTTAATATGAAGCACTAGACCCAATCATTAAAATTTGAGTATAAAATATTTCAATTATTTTCTGAATTCAACTAACTAGTAATTGGATTTTGCAAAGTGATATTCCATTAACACACAATTATTTGCTTGAAATCAATGACAATAATTTTCATTCAATTTTGTATAAAATAATTAGCAATGATTATAATATCCATAATGACCTTGAGAATAAGATTAGCTAAAATTATTTCTCATCATGTTTTTTGTGATGTGCAGGGGATGTTCATCAGAAGAGCCCGAGCCATTATGTAGAGGACAGCTGTAAACTAACATGCATAAACTAATTTTTGATCTTAGCTCTAATGGGTTGATAACAGTAATATTTTTTATCACTCAGCTTCAAAATTGGAAGTCAGGTTAGAGTACACACTAGAGTATCCACTGTATTAATAGATCTAGTCCAATGACTATAATTAGATCAAACTGAAAAAAGCAAACTTAAAATTATTGTTAAGTTATGTGATGTCTAATAAAATAAAGTTTTTCAATGTAATAGAAAACTAAGTACCCATAAAGAGTTTCATTTATCAATGTACTAGTTCATGTTATGTTAACACCACAGAGGCAACACAGTGTAAAAATACAATTTAGAACTAGTAAAATTCTCCCTCTGGCATTTACTGTTAAGGCCCCTTTTGGAAGGTTTAAAATACGTTTGTAATCTTAGTTTTATTGCATATAAATATGATCCTCTCTTCTCTGTCTCTCTCTTTTAATTCAGAATACAGTGTGGAAAATGTCTGACCATAAATAGACCCTAAGTTACAGAAAGGAATATCTCATGAATTCTGAAATAAGGACAAAAGATACGTAGTGTCCATATAGCTACATCATATCTACGTTTCTTTGCATTTAGAAGTAAAAATGAAACAAAAATGTAACATTTATCCTTAAAAGAGGTGTCTATTTCATGGCTTATCACATGGTTTTTAAAAATACATTTTATAGAGATAATATTTACTTAAAAAAATGCAATCTGTATGAGTGTAGATTTTGATGTGTTTTTAATGACTACCATGATCAACATTTATCCACAAAATAAAAAACCATTGTTACTTATTTCAGTCAATCTTTTTCCTATAGTCTTAACTCCCAGACCAGGCAATCACTGATCTAATTTCTTTAAAAGATTAGATTCTTTTTCAGAGTGTCACACAAGTGGAATAATGCAGTGTATTAGTCTGCTGTCCATTTCTAGAACAGAATACCTTACACCTGTAGCTTAGAGGAAGATATTTAATTAGGCTTGTGATGTCAGAGAGTTCAGTCCATATTCAGTAGGCTCCAATACAGAAACATCATAGCAGAACTGCTCACTTAATGGCACTCAGGAAGCAGAAAATGGGGGAAAAGTGCCAAATGAGAAGACAAGGAACCAAATGTAATTCTCAAAATCATTCTGCCTTGGCTTATTTCCTTCAGCTAGGCTCTACCTCCTAGTAGTCCACTAACTATAAGCCCATCAAGATAGTGCTTCACAATCTAGTCATCCCTCCAGTAGTGTCCTAATCTAGCAAGTTGACAATCAAGACAACCAGCACAAACAATATGTACTCTTGTATGCCTGCTTATCTCACATGCCATGGTATTGAGATAACTCAATCATGATTTTTCTTCCCATATTTCACCAGTTAGAATCTTCAGTAAATTATTGTTTAACTGACAAGAAACTGCTTTGCTTTTTTTGCAATATTAGTGGCATAGAATCCTGTGTGTGATGTTTAATTTTTTGATAGAATGCTGTTTTCAAGATGAAGAAATACCCTTTATCTTCTAGTTTACTGAAATTTTTATTGTAGCATGTTCTGAAAGTTTTTAAGTGCTTTTTAAAGCTTCTACAGGGAAAATGAAATTGACTTTCTACTTAGTCTTGTTTGATGGATTGATTATAATTCTTGGGATAGTTGGAAGCAATTGTCTGATTTCTATTAATATTTTTCTTATCAATAGTTTAGAAAAGTAATTTTAGCCA
>RJWT010051154.1:0-10852 GCA_004365215.1 Cuniculus paca
GCTGGGGATTTATCTTAGTGGTGTAAGCACCTGCCTGGCAAGCGTGAGGTCGTGAGTTTGATCCCTGGTGCTGCAAAAATATATAAAATAAAATGTAATGGTCTTTTTTCTTTTTAATTATAATAAGATAACATAACATAAAAGTTATCATCTTCATTTTCCAGTGTACAGTTCAATGATACTAAATACATTCATATTGTTGTGCAACCATCATCACCATCCATCTCCTAAATTATTTCAACTTTTAAAACCAAAATGCTATACTTATTAAACAATAAATCCCCATTCCTTTCCTCCTTCCCCTCCACCAGCTCCTGGTAACCACATTCTATGTTCTGTCTTTATGAATTTATTGGCTCTTCCCCATTCTTCCTTTTTTGTATGTCTTACCCAGCAGAGTTACCCAACTCAGACCTAATCCCATAAGAACATGAAAAACCCCAGCAAAAGCCTCTTGACTCCTCTCATATTGCTCTCTTCATAGCCCTTTATGAGTGGCCCCTGTTCCAGACCTGATCAACCAGCCCCGATCAGCCAGCCCCTTGCCTGACCACAAGAGGTTGAAAAGGGTCTGGGCTTTTCCATCAATACTCAGAGTCAGCTGGAATCTGCCTTAAACAGGGAATCACATTTTCTGACTGTCCACCCACCAGGGCATCTGTAAAATATCTCCCAAGAGACTCTAAATGCTACCAGCATCAATCAGGATAAACAGAAAACAAGTCTAACATGCAGCAGCCATCTCTGTCAGATTTTAAGTGGTATTAAATAAACTTGCTCCTGGCCACAGTGTCAGAGACCTACAGACCTTGACCTTAGCCCCAGCCAGGGCTCTGTACTCTAGAGGGTGCTTCTGGCTTTGGTTGGTGCAAAAGGTCAGATATTAACACTGAGATTTGTGCATTCTGAGTATCTCATGTGTGCATATTTCTCTGTTTTTTGTAGTTACACCATCGTGTTCCCCAGGCCTTCCTAACCCATGGCCACGGCATTGTCTGAGATTCCCACTGGCCACAGCAGTCTGCACCACAACTGGGCGCACTGAATGTTCTAGTTTGTAACTGAGCAATCAGAAGGCACCTCAGCTCAGGGAAACCTGCATGCTGACAAGACCCTCGGCCTTTGCCTTGCTCACCGTGCCAGCCTTTCATGAACCTCAGCTGTCCATACTGCATGAGCAAGGCCTCAAGGCTCCCCAGCCCCTCAGCCTCTTCAACCAGTAAGGGGCACATCAACAGGACTCCCTAAGGCCTGGTTGAAGACACGTGAGTGGGGTAGTGAAAACACAGTTGTTCTCTAAGCAGGGATTTCTGGGTTGCTTTGGGGGCTGTCATTTGTGTGTGTTGTATGTGGCTGATGGGAGGCTGGGGTCAGCTGGCCTGCATCTGATTTCTGACAGTGGTTCCATATGCTTATAATAGAGCTGAAAAATTCCTATCACCTAGTGACATTGTTGCATCTTAATATCTTAGCGCAAAGCATTATTCACATGATTGTGATGATTCTAGTTAAATAAATCTACTGCACTGTGAGTTGCATAAAAGCACAGTGTATCTGACTATGCTGGTGTAATCCCAGCATTCTGGGAAGCTGAGGCAGGAGGACCACAAGTTCAAGCCCAGCTTTGGCAACTTAGCAACTTCATGAGAGCTGTTGCAAAATAAAAAACAAACCAACCAAAAAGGACTGGGGATACAACTCAGTGCAAAGACCCTGGTTTCAATCCCTACTACTACAAAGTAAGTTGAAAGAAAGAAAGAAAGAAAGAAAGAAAGAAAGAAAGAAAGAAAGAAAAAGAAAGGAAGAAAGAAAGAAAGAAAAGCATAGCAATATACATGTGTAATACATAGGATGTAATATGATTATAAATGAGAGTGTTACTCATTTACGTGTTTCCTATTCTGTACTTTCTACCATTGTTTTAGAGTGCGTTCTTCCTATTTACAAAGAAAATGTTTACTGTGAAACTGTACGCTGGGTGACCGTAGCAGCAGCTGTTGGTGTTTGTCTCACTCTTGATTGAATCCCTTTCCCTTGCTCTCGATTTAATCCCAGAATGCTTTGTTCATCATGGCCCTAAACACACAAAATCTACTGCTAATGTGGTCAGTAATAGGCCTGGTCATCATTTATGTCGAAATGAAATTAAGAGTGATTAAGAACAAGGGTGACAAATCAGTGATGATGTTTCTCTCCCATCATGCAGGTTCCAGTGCCTCTTAGCTACGATCTTGAAGAACAGGAGCAGAGTGGCGGAGCTGTTAAAGGATATGCTGCACTGAAGGCAATGGGACTAACACAAATTTGTTAAGAGCCTGCATCTGACATGGAGAAACTTCTAATGACCTGGACTGAAGACCAGACTTAAAAGCCTGTCCCTCTCAGTGCCATGATGGTCATACCCGAAACAAATCAGTGTTCTTGATGTCGAAAGAAAAGGCTGAACCTGACTATCATGCTGAATTTACTGTTTTCTCTGGGTGGCCTAAGAGATACAGGATTATTATTCATTGCATAATGTAAGAGCAAGGGATGATACTGTGAGTGCTGATGTGAAGGCAGCTGAAGAATTTTGAGGAACTCTGAATAAATTGAGTGTGCAGGAAAATTACTTTCTAGGGTAAATTTTCAATATAGATGTAACCTTCTTTTTCTGGAAATGGATGCCTAAAGGACTCTCCATAAGGAGGTCAAGTTAGTGCTGGCTTCAAGTCTTCTAAGGACAGAATCAGTCTTGCTTGGGGGCAATGTTGTAGGGCACAAATTGAAAACATTGTGATCTAGCACAGTGAAAGCCCCAGGATCTTCAAGCACATCACTAAGCACACAGTGTCAGTGTATGACAGGAGTAGTAACAAGTGAGGAATGACCCAGGTCCTCTTTCTACATGTCCTTCTTGAATTATCATGTTGGAGAAATGAAGAAGTACTGTTTGGAGAGTAATGTATCTTTCAAGATTTTGCACATCTATTCTATGATGCTCCCAAGACAAACTGTCTAATGATACAGTTCTCAGTATCCTCTTCCCCATGTTAAGTGCATTACTGTACAAAACAGTAAAATCTCTGGCAAAAATCAATCCTTGAAAGATGGTAAGTATTTATTGAGGGGCAGGTTATGAATTTGGTCCTATTTGCTTGGCGAATGTACATAAAAACATAAAGTCTCTCTCGGGGAGAGGCAAGTGGAGAAGGGGCTGGAGAACTTGCTGTTCATGTTCCTAGACATTGCTTCTGCTGATCGATGCTTTTACCAATTCATAAAAGAGGTTGGTCCTCATTCCACATTCCAGAGAGTGGTAAACTGTACTTTCCTTAAAGTTATCTATGCTTTCAGATCAGCCCTTCTCTTTCTTGATGTATGGGATTATATACTTCTCACTTCCCCTCTAGCAATTTAAAATACCAGTGAGACATTAGTCTTGTTGCCTCTGACTTTCTCCTGAGGGAAAATGTAAATGGCCCAGGATTAATGTAGCAGTTGATTTACCATTTGGTGTCTGAAGGCAAAACAAATCCTCTGATTGCTGGGAGGGGAACCAAGGAGAAGGCAGCCCTTGGCTTCTTGATAGGACTGACTCAGAGCCACATGTTATCTATACTGGTTGAGAGAGAGAGAGTTGCTGAGGGGCCAACAAACCTGGGGACAATATTTGAAGAAGTAGTTGACCCAGTCCCAAGGCCTTGGGCACTTTCAAATTCTGTGACGGGACAAGTCAGTTGATCTCTCCAGATCTCACTGTATCCACAAAATGGAGATAGAGACCTCTCAGGGGATGACTTTGGGATTAAAATGAAATAATGTGTGTCAAAGGATGTGCTTTGAAAAGGTCCCAGCATACAGATTTAAGAACTGAGGCCTTGCAAGGTGAGATCTCCAGTAGCCCAGTATTTTAGAAAAAATATCTGCCACCTTCACTGTTGGTGACACTTGTGGCTGCTGCCATTTCTACTGATTCCTTAGCAGCTAGAATAAGGTACAGATGGTAGGTTGGAGAATGTCAAATCCCCATGCGATTCCCAGAAAGAAGTCTTTCACTAACAGAACAGACATTTATTGGACATCTGTGAGCTAGATGCTTGTCTAGGCATCAAGGAGTGTAAAGACAAAACACTCACGTTTTCAAAAGGTCTTGATTCTGAAGGTTTGGTATTTCTATTTTTGTCCTCCTGCACTTTTCTCCCTTCCAGAAGCAGTTCTGTCTCTAAAAGGAATGGAGAAGGGACAGATGTGTCACCCAACACCTCTCCTTAGAATCTGGTACTGGAAACAGTAAGCTTTTGGGTTGGGATTTTGTTTTCATTATCTCTAGCTTATTGACTATATAGGACACAAGCCGCTTGAGTGAGGGAGCCCTACCTGCTTTACTGTTTGTTGTCTCCAGCACAGCATTTGGCAAACTAGAGGCAAAGGATCAATAAAAAATTGAACTTGGGATCCACAATGAGGTAGAAGTTGGCTGACACATGACCTTGGGATGTATTTGTATTGCCCTTTTCTTTGGGTACATGGAGCAAAATGACCAACACTCTTGAAGTTCCTGTAAGATAAGCTTAGCTCATGCAAAAGAGAGGGCAGAAAACACCCCTCCCCTTCACCAGGGCTGGAATGTTGACCAATAAACTTGTTTTCCAGCTATAGAAGAGGTTGTATGTCTCCTGAGTTCTACCTACAGAAAAGCAAGAATCGCCGGGCGTGGTGGCTCACACCTGTAATCCCAGCACTCGGGAGGCTGAGACAGGCGGATCGTTGTGAGTTTGAGACCAGCCTGGGCTACAAAGTGAGCTCAAGGCCAGCCTGAATGGCATAGTGAGACCCTGTCTCAAAAACAGGGCTGGGGATTTAGCTCAGCGGTCTAAGCGCCTGCCCAGCAAGCACAAGGTCGTGAGTTCAATCCCCGGTGCCACAAAAAAAAAAAAAAAAAGAAAGAAAAAGAAAAGCAAAAATCACTCAAAGACACTCAGAATTCTTTCTTGGTGCCCAGTTACATGTGAGTGGCCTCCCTATGTTTGGGGCACTTTCAAGACAGTTACAAAGAGTAGAATATTTCCTCCACAGCCTTCTTTGCAATAAAAGCCAGGCATGTGAGCCAGGCTCCACACTCAAGTTTACCTACACAAGACTTCAGTTCAGAGGCTCTGGAAAAATTCTATTTTGCTGGCAAGGACAGCAGCAGTAGCATCTGGCTACAGGGGCAACAGTAAGTATAGGATATGTTCCTGCTGCAGAAGTGACCCTGGTGCTGCCAAGTGTGGGGACAGTCAGGCCAGGGGCAGGGGTAGCAGGGGCATTTCCCTCATGTGTGGTTTGGAGCTTCCTCACCAGCAGCTTAGACTGAGCTCTCCAGCCCTCCCTACTAGCTTCCTGATGTCATTCTAATAACTTTCTTCTGTAGTCAGTAAGCCAAGTTTAGCTCCTATTGTTTGCAACTAAGAACTGTGAGTGACAGCCCAACTCAAATTTGTTTCAGCTATCATTTCTTGAGATCCTAGGAATAAACACAGCATTCATGTATTCAGCATTTGACATGGTCCATGGAACTGCGTGAGGGGCTTTGAGTGCAGTGTTGTGGAAATTCTTACTCCACTATGAGGTGGTACTATTCTTCTTTTTGCTTACTGTGGGGAAAACCGAGATATAATGGTTTCAGAGAGCATGCATAATGTATCACAAGAAGCTAATCACCTGTTGTGAGAGCAAATCAGTTCTTGGAGCTAAACATGGATTCTGTGATGAACTGTGGCAAAAGTTTTGTGCCCAGCTTTCCAGAGGGATGGGCAGAATTGAGTATATCATCTCATCTACAAATTGTCTTCTCTCAGGTAAGAGCCAGTTAACATGTCAGTAAATGTATGGGTGGTAAAATAAAAACAAAGATATTTTACTCTCCAAGAGGAATTTTTCCAGGTCAATAACAGGGATAGTTGACAGTGGAATCTATTATTACCTGGAATCAGGGTCTCTAAAACCCACCTGGGGTTCAGGAGTACATGCTGGGGAGAGATGTGTAGCCAAAGCAGCTGCAAGCCTGCATCTGACAGGTGCTCCAGAGTGCAGGCTTACAGTGCAAATACATTTTAATACAGGCAATTTCTTTTCCATTTATTTTCCAACACTTATTTCATTTACCCAATCCCAAAGTCAATATATCTTGGCATTAAGGCTGATTTGATGTGTGATGCAGACGGTCTAATTAAGGGTAGGGTATTTTATCAGTTCCTCTAAATTTTCTTTTCTCTGGTTGGTGATTTTTTTATACTGAGTTGATCTTTTTTTTTTTACTCATAAGGGCTTCATTCCCATTTGTCATAGTTGCATTAACTGGGTATCTAATGCAGACTTGAATATAGAAGCCTGCATCTCATTTATCTGCAGTAGCAAAATTAATAAAGCAGAAGAAAATAGCTTCCTGTGCTGGAACTTTTGTAGTCCACCCTGAGTCATCTAAAATACATTTCACAGGGTCTTACACAATATGGGCTCAGCTCTAAACTTTAAAGAGTGCCTAACTTCAGTCTCCATCCACTGACACCTGTGTCCTAATTCCCCTGCCCAACCTATTACCCGGAGAGGCTTGGAGTAGAGTGGCCAGGATCCTATACATATATATTGAGCATCTTCTATAGACTAGGTTCAGAGATATAAAACTCAGAGAAGGTCAAAGTCAAATGGAAATCATGGCACCCATTTGACCACAGTCCAATGAAAGAAAAATAGTCAAATAACAAGGTTGGAGACAAGTTGGAAAGATCATCTGCTCTCTCCTTTTGCCTCTGGGAGGATGACCTTCCCAATCAGTCCTTTCACTAATGAAGGGCTGCCATATATCTGTGATACCTTTGACTTAGAGACTATGGATATATGAATATACTGGTTTTCTAGGGCTGCTATATTAAACCACCATGAACTAGGTGGTTTAACCAATAGAAATGTATTGCCCTACAGGTTTGGAGGGTAGAAATCCAAAATTAAAGTGTTTACAAAGCTGTTTCCTTCTAAGAGCTGTGATAAGAGGAAATATCCTAGGCCTCTCTCCTAGGCTTATAAGTGACTGCTCCCTGGATCTCTTTATATTATCTTCCCACTATACATGGTTTTGTGTCCAAATTTTCACTGTATCACAATGCACCCTAATGACCTCTTTTTAACTGGATTACAGCCATAATGGTCCTATCTCCAAATAAGGGGGTTAGGATTTCAACATGTGAACTTTTGGGAGTCACAGTTCCAAAGCACAATGAGTATCTTGAAGGTAGTTTAATTAAAGCTCTGAAATAGTATCAATCAACACAACAGGCAGGCGCTTAGGCCACTGAGCTACATCCCCGGCCCTGGTGTTTTTGAGACAGGATCTCACTATGCCATTCAGGCTGGCCTTGAGCTCACTTTGTAGCCCAGGCTGGTCTCGAACTCACAACAATCCGCCTGTCTCAGCCTCCCGAGTGCTGGGATTACAGGCGTGAGCCACCACGCCCGGCTACTTAACATTGTTTTACAGAGAAACTATATAAATCTGGCCTCCTCCATAAACACTAGACTACTTGACATCTCTATAACTGTTATTTGACTCTGTCATTGAGTTGGTTTTTCTTTTGTTTTGTTTTCTTGAAGTTCTGGGGTCGAACCCAAGGCTTTTACACTGAGCTGTATCCCCAGACCTTTTTGTTTTTTATTCTGAGACAGTGTCTTGTTAAATTGCTAAATTGCCTAGGCTGGGCTCGAACTTGTGATCCTCGTACCTCAGCCCCATGAGTAGCTGGGATTACAGGGGATGGCATCATGCCCAGTTAAACTATTATTTTTTCATGCCCACCCATACCTAGACAAACAATGTGAGGAAACAAACAGGATTTCTTACTCGACAGCCACAATGCACCAGCCTGTCTTACATAAAGTGTCTCCTCATACCTGATGAGGAGGGAAAGGGTACCCCCCACTTCACAGATGCCCCTGCTGAGGCTCAGAGATCACATAGGTGACAAGACTGGCCCCTCTGCCCAATGCTGACCTCACCTTTCTCCACCTCCTGAGCCCCTGTACCTGAGCAGGGTTTTCTGAGCCCTTGGTGCCCTCTGGTGGCTTTTAAGGGCTCATTTCACTTTAGACTTGTGACCCTTAGTGTTTGAAAGACAGCCCTCTGAACTCAGAGAGTGGGATCCACTATCAGAGCTTTTTAAATGGATCTCTCAGGAGGAGACTGCTAAGATCAAGGAAAAGAAGTTAGGTCCTTTTCCCAAAAGGTGTCATCCAGACTCTTCATTAAGTATCTACTGAGTACTGAATTCCTGTTTGCTCTGTGCACTCAGGATACAGAGACAGAGGAGGCCTACTTCCTGTCTGAAAAGTGAACACATAAAAATTTCAACACAATAAGGCAAACTCTAATGTGGGTGATGTGGGCCTTTTCCTATCATTCCAGAAATGGTTACCAGAATTCAAAACTAAAAGTGGCTGAGCATGGATTACATACCTGTAATCCCACTACTTGGGAGGCTGAGACAGGGGAATCAACATGAGTTCAAGACCAGTCTGAACTATATAGCAAGACCCTGCCTCAAAAAAAAAAAAAAATAAAAAATAAAGAATTTCAAGGCATAGTGATACATATCTGTAATCCTAGCACTCTGGGAGGCTAAGTCAGGAGGATAACATGTTTGAATCCAAACTGGGAAATTCAGCAAGATCCTGTCTCTGGCTTCAAAAAACAGAAAGGAAAAGAAAGAAAGAAAGAAAGAAAGCAAGAAAGCAAGCAAGCAGGCAGGCAAAGGAAAGAAAAAAGAAAAGAAAAAAGAGAAGAGAAGAGAAGGAAAAAGAAAAGGTAGGTCAAGAAAGAAAGGCTGGCCTTGGGTTCAATACACTATAAGCTAAAGAATGCAGAAAACAATAGGAATCAGATTCCTCCTGCAACCACCAACCCAGTCACCAGCATGCTACTTCCACCTATCTGTCCAGGGGCAAAGGACAGCCAAGCAAAGAAAGAGGTAGGATCAAATAGCCTGCCCTTTCACTTCATTTCTGATATGCTGAGGCTCTCTGGGCCAGCTGCAATCTTCTTAAATTTTCCCTTCAAAGACTGTCCTTACAGCTTAGAAAGTAATCAGACTTTCTGAAAATCCTTTAATCACTGATTTTACTTTGTGATAATCTGAGATACCCTGGAGCTACATTGGATAATATGGTAGACACCAGGCCCTACCACTATTCAGCACTTAAAATGTGGCTACTTTGAATTGAAATGTGCTGTAAGTGTAAAATATATATTGAATCTTTTTTTTTTCCAGTACTGGGGATTGAACCCAGGGCTTTTACTCTGAGCTATATCTTCAGCTCTTAATTAATTAATTAATTTTTTTTTTTTTTTCAGCACCGGGGATTGAACTCATTACCTCGCACTTGCCAGGCAGGTGCTTAGGCCACTGAGCTAGATCCCCAGCCCTCCAGCCCTTAATTTAAAAAAAACAAACAAACTTTATTAGTACATACTTACCATACATAGTGCTCACATTCATCATAGACAATTTGTATCGGTAGATAATATATCTTAATTCTTTTTTTTCCATTCCTCTCCCCTCCCTTCAACCCTCCTTCCTATTTACAGAAGCTTCATTTCCATTTTTTTCCATCCATTCTGTCTTTTATAATTCCTTTTTTTTTTTTTTTTTTGGTCTTTTTGAGACAGGGTCGCACTGTGCAGTTCAGGCTGGCCTTAAACTCACTATGTAGCCCAGGCTGGTTTCAAACTCACAATGATACTCCTGCCTCAGCCTCCCTAGTGCTGGGATTACAAGTGTGTTCCACCATGCCCAGCCTTTTAATCCTTTTTCTAAATCACTAAATTACCCAGGTTGGCCTGGAACTCATGATCCTCTTGAGTGCCTCCCATGGTGCTGGCACATTGGGGAAAAATGTAAAATACTAAAATATCTTAAATACAAAATATCTTAAAATGTTTTATTGATTGCATGTTGAAATTATACTTTTAAATTAATTTTATTGGTACATTTTAGATATACATAATAACATTCGTCATATAGAATTTGTGGACATACATATCTTGGTTCTTTTTTCCCCTTTCCCTCCCCTGCCTTCAACTCCTCTGCCTTTCCTTATTTACAAAAGCACTGCTTCCATTTTTAATTTCTATTCTTTTTTCTTTTTCTCTTCCTTCCTTTCCCCCTCTTCTCTCCCTATTTCCCCTTCCCACTAGAACATTTTCTTCCTATTTCACAATATCTGTTAAGTATTTTAGTCTTTATTTATACTTTCAGTTTTTTCACATCAGAGACAAATGATATTTGAACATGTATGTCCAATTTATTTCACTTAAGAGTATGTTCTCAAAGTGTATCCATTTACCTAAAAATGTCTCAAGTTTATCCTTCCTTATTAAAGAGTATAAGAAATTGTATAAAAAACACATCTTTATCCATTCATCAGTTGATGGGTATTTGGGCTGTTTCCAAGATGTAGCTGTTACAAACTTGGTCGCTATAAACATGGGTGTACATAAATCGATACAAGATGCTTTTACTTCTTTCAGGCAGACAACAAGAAGCGGAATAGCTGGGTCAAATGGAACTTCTAGTTTTAGTTTTTGAGGAATCTCCACACTGATTTCCACAGTGGTTGCACCAGTCTACACTCCCACCAACAATGGGAAAGGGTTCCTTTTTCCCCACAATCCCATCAACATTTGTTATTGGTTGATTTCTTGATGATAGCTATTCTTTTTGGAGTGAGATGGACTCTCAGGGTTGTTTTAATTTGCATCTCTTAAATGATCAGTGATGTCGAACACTTTTGCATATATTCATTTGCCATTTCTTCATCTGAGAACTGTTTATTCATTGAA
>RJWT010051155.1:0-10734 GCA_004365215.1 Cuniculus paca
ATCTCAGATGAAGAAACACAAATAGCAAATAAATATATAAAGAAATGTTCAACAGCACTGGTCATTTGAGAAATGCAAATTAAAACAACATTGAGATTCCATCTCCAGAAAGAATGGCTTTCATCAAGAAATAAACTGATAAAAATGTTGGAGGGGCTGTGGGGAAAAGGGAACACTTCTCCACTGTTGGTGGGAGTATAGACTAGTATGACCACTATGGAAATCAGTATGGAAATTACTCAAAAAACTAGGATTGGAAGTCCCATTCAACCCAGCTATTCCCCCTCTGCTTATCTTCCCAAAAGAATTAAAATCATCATACCACAGCAATATATGTGCACCCATGTTTACAGCAGCAAAATTTGTAATAGCTAAATCTTGTAAACAACCCAAATGTCCATCAACCGCAGAATGGATAAAAAAGATGGGGTATTTTTGTACAATGGACTGTTACTCAACTATATAAAAAAAGATCATCTTGAGGTTTTTATACGTAAATGCAGGCAACTTGAAACTATACTCATAAGTGAAACAAATCAGACTCACATTTATAAATATCATACTGTCTCTCTAGCATAAAAATAAATAATAATAGTAAAAAACTGAAAGAGCAATAAGATACAAAATGTACAGATACTATAATAATGAAAGGGAAAGAAAGGGCTCAAAAGGAAAGAACAACTGGGATAGGGGAGAGGAGAAATGGAAGAAAGGAAAAGATTATATGTATGTAGGCTTACACATATAACAGTATGTATGTATATATGTGCAAGATAACTATACTACTAATCTCTGGTAGTTCATCAAAAAGAACAATTTGTGCCATCATTGTTTGATTGATCATTTTTTATGCCTAGATCTTGTAACAACTACTGAACAACTACTTCTAAGATAACAATATGGAATGTATCAACTAGTGTCGATTTCTTACTGTTGTTTTGCTTTGTCTTTGAAATTCTGTAGTATTTCTATCCTTTCTTCTGTTTTGCTTTCTAAAATAAAAACTTAAGAAAAATACCATCTCAACAGTGGTCCACTATAAATCACAAATGAGTAAAATTATAAATATCAGCACAAAGTAAGATAGACTCCAAAGACCTTTAGACATTCCTTCAGGAAGTTGCCACATTGCATTCTGGCATTTTGGAAACAGATATTAGATAGTTGAAGTGAGATTACCTGTGTGAGGCTTTTGATGAGATAGTTTTGAGGGCCGAAGAAGTCACTCACTGGAGAAGTGGTTCTCTTTCCTCCTTATTCAAATTAGCAGAGGAACAATTTCCCTAATTCTGGACATTTGCAAAACACTGTCATAAGCAGAAAAATTAAGATGTAGAGTATGATTGTTGCTGAAGCTTAATTGTGTTGAACGCTATGTGTCTGGTTTGGAAGGCAGAGGTATGAAACAGTCATTGGTGAGGCAGAGCTGCTGGCACCTCCTAGTGAGAGCCGACGGAGCTTTTTGACGCTCAACTCCATGTTCAAGGGTCAATTACAAATCAGTCACAACAAGAGAAACCACCAATGCTCAAGGCAGGTTTTTCTAACACAGAGGTACATGGTGTTCCCTGTATGTTATAAAATGAGAAACTCCCGCCGGGAGTGCTGGTTCATGCCTATAATCCCAGCAATCGGGAGGCTGAGGCAGGCAGATCATAGTTTGAAAGTCGAGTCTGAGCTACAAAGTGAGCTCAAGGCCAGCCTGAACGGCATAGTGAGACCCTGTCTCAAAAAGACAAGGGTTGGGGATTTAGCTCAGCGGCCTAAGCGCCTGCCTGGCAAGTGTAAGGTTGTGTGTTTGATCCCTGTTGCCACAAAAAAAAGAAAGAGAGAGAGAGAGAGAGAAACTCCCCGATTCTGTCAAGAATTATTTAACAACATTTTCTTCTGCAGGGAATGTTCCTGTTCATTATGAAGATAGCTTTTCTAATTTCATCTCCAAACTAAAGCTCACAGAAAGACAATTTATGATTGATTTTTTTTCAAGAATAAAGGATAAAAACTGGTCTCAAAAGACTCCCAAAGCAAAGAATATAATATTTGACAAAGTCAAATTTCTTAAAAATTTACAAGTATCAAACTAGCGAAGTTCATCCTGTGATAACACTCCTTTGTTCATTTTCCGGGAGAATACACTGGTGAGAAGGGCACTGAAGAGTTTCTGCATCTTCTGTGTGCGGTATTTATGCCTGTATGTGAACCTGAACGAATGATGTCTGTTGCTTCATACATGTGAAAGAGAAGCATGAATAAATATGTGGAGAGCAATCTGTGGTAGGATATACTATCTAGAAAATTTAGAAAAAATAGTTGGTTCAAATTTAGATCCTGTATCAATTTTCCCTCTCATTGGGACAAAATATTTGACATCTTCAACCTGAAGAAAGGCCTATTTGGCTTCTGGTTTCAGAGGTTTCAGTCTATAGTCAACTTACTTATAGTAGAACAAAGTTGGTTAGCTATAAATATCAGCAGATGAAAACAGAATACCACATCATGCTCCAGTCATCTGTCTAGGAGTCTCTTATCCAGTGAAGTTGAAAATTGTTATGAAATTGATCATGGAATTTTCCACCTTCCCCACATAGGAGAATTTTGGGGGACATTTTATATCTATCTAAATCATTTTCTGTTTTTATAATGTGTGAAATAATAATTTACATTATACTTAATATTTAGTACTCATATGAAATATACTAACATCAAGTATCATTTATTAGAAAACAGTGACTGTTCATTCTAATAACAAATTTTTCAGTTCCCAATTTCCGAAGCCTGATTGCTTAGCTGTAAAATAACTCTAGAATTTTAATCAATTGAACTGTGCCAATTAAACTTAATTTTCAACTTCTCCACTTTTTATCAGGTTTTTTTAATCATAAATGGGTGTTGGATTTTGTCAAAGGCTTTTTTGGCTTCTACTGAGAGGATCATGTGATGTTTATCCTTACTTCTAGTTGTACATTGCTTTGCATTTATTGGCTCACATATGTTGTACCAACCTTGGGAGGAAACCAGGTTGGTCAACACATATGATCTTTTTAATATTTTTTGCATTATAACTGCAAGCATTTTATTGAAGAATTTTCAGTCTCTGTTCATAAAGGATGTTGGCTTGTAGTTTTCTTTTTTTGTCTAGTCCTTGCCTGGTTTTGGTGTTAGAATAATGCTGACTTAAGGAATGAACTAGGCAGTTTCTTTCCCTTTCAATTTCATGGAAGAGTTTAAATATTATTGGTGCTAAGTCTTCCCTGAAATTCTGGGAAAATTCTGCAGTACATTCATTGTATCTTTGGGTTTTCTTGGCAGATTTTTTATTACTACCTCAATTTCTTTGTTATTTCTGAGTTTATTGAACATCTTAATATTTGTTTGTTTCTCCTTGATTCCATCAAACATTTTAAAGATTTTAAGATTTAAAAGTTTTTTTTTCTTAAAACCACCTCGACCTTCATGCCCACAAGATCAGCTTTTGGGCAGTTACGAATTTTTGAGGTGTTTTACTACCTTGTTTCCTCATCCATTATGTGCTTTTACAATGAATGCTGTGAATAAATTAAGCTAACAAGCACTGCAATTAGAGATTCTTATGATTACTTGCAGAGAGAGAACAATACTGATAATATCAACATTCAAGGAGCCAATCATATATCAATATTCAACTTAGAGTTGTTTGGCAAGTTTTCTACTCCTTGGAATACAAAACAGCGGTGATAAACAAAGGCCTAAGAGGTAGAAGATGAAACAAAAATTGATTAAAATAAAAGAAATTGAAAAAACAAAGACTAAAAAGGCACAAAAACAGACAAAAGAAAGAATGAAATTAGCTTTGATGAAATTATTTTATATCAATTAACAAAAAAAAGGAAATGAGGTTGGAGAGGATATATGTAGGGCACAGAAAGGAGGAAAAAAAATAATTTGTGAGTAAAAAGTAAGACAGTCTTTATGGAGACTGTCCCCAATTTATAAATTACTGGAATTCTTATTAGAAGACCTAATCAATGATCTTTAGGGAATAAGAACCTGATAGGTCAATGTAAAATACTATGGAAATACAAACACTAGTTATCACTCATATGCAATTATTCATAAACATATGCCCCTTACAAAAACTCTGCAATAGAAACAAAGGAAACATTAGGTTTTTATAAGAAAAGAAGGGGAAGGGTGAGATACTGTGAGAGAAGAAGTGAGGGAAGAAAACACGGGAGAGACTTTAATTGGCTAATAAAAGAGGATGCAGAGAATGAGACCAATCAATGACCTAACAGAAACACCAATTTAAAAGCTCCTATGAAAAAATGCTTAGTGAAAAGGAGTCTACTGCGAGATGTTAAGACACTATGGTGTTTAGATTAATCTTAACAATTTCTATATAAATGAGAGGAATAAATAGAAAGAAAGAGGAAGAGAGAATAAGTAAGAAAGGAAAATACTGTCAAGGGAAAGGACCAGGAGATCAGCGATGGTGTGGGGGGGAAGATAATGAACGGAAGGGAAGGATGGGATTGTAGACGGAAAGTGAGAGGAGAAGCAGGTTTTATGCTAGCGTTGAATGACCAGTCAAGCTAGGTTGGATAACACCCAGCAGCAACCTTGAAGCAGGCATGTGAGTCTTCACGACATAGAGTGTGCATCTGAGCAGCAGTGAAAAAAAATCTACGTAGGTATAACCACACACACTGTATGGCCTGTCATTCAAAAAATCAGATCAGAAAAAGAAATAGCTTGTGTGTGCGCGCGCACACACACACACACACACACACACACTTCACTCTGCCATGTTTGGCAGACAGCAACCTCCAACTCCTGGGTGAGATTCTGCCACAGGCTCAGCCGTTTGCTCCACCCACTTCACCTCTAGTCTTCCTGCGCTCTCTGTCTTCACAATTTTGTCCCAGTTCTGCTCGGCTTTTTTCTGGCTGGCAACTTCGGTGACCCCTGTGCGCAGGTAGGAGGTGGTTACCCCTTTCCTGTGTGGGTGACAGGATCATGCTTACCTGTCACAGCCATCGCCAGCCTGGGAGAGTCTGGCTGACATAGATACCTTGATGCCTCTTGCCAAGTGCTTTGTCCCGAGGACTCACTGGTTCTAACCCAGTCACTGTCTTCTGAGTGGGGCTCCGGCTTGGAGTCTCCTTCCTACGCTAACCTGAGAAAGTTCTCTCTTGCACACACCTCGGCCCCTGGTCTCTGCCTCCCAGGGGATCTTGGTGACACCTTATACTTGTGTCATGAGTGCTGCTGCCCTTAGCCCCCCGTGATGGTCAGTCTGAATCTCACAATTTTCTGTGGTAAGTTCACAGCCGAAGTTCCAAAATAAAGGAGGATACGGAAGCTCAGTTTGCTATCAACAGTCCTCTGAGCACATTGGTATTATCTGGACATTTGTACCACAAATGTAAACAAAAAATAGATCACCAGATCCTTTCAGAGATCCTTTTTTCCATAGGACTAAAGAAATCTGAATAAATAAACAGCAATCGGAAGTCTAATTCTGACAGATGATTCCCATTCCTGTTTTGAAGCGTGGTCATAAGGGAGATGGCAGGATTTTCTGTTCAGTGGAATCAAAACTCAAAACCTTTGGAACCCACTGAGGAACAGTATTTCTCTCTAACTCAGAACCATGGCGATTCTGGGACTATTCCTACTTTTCACAAATGAATCCCCCTTAACACTGCGTCTTTATCAAAGATGACACAAACATAATGAATAAATGTTGCCTTTTCTTTGCCCTTGCCGGGAATCAGTAGGGGGATTGGGTAATGCTGTACTGCCTGTAAGTGCTTTGATCTCCTAAAACTTGGTATCAGTTCAGATAGAATCCCAATTTTCCTGTCATCTCTCAGACTCGTGGAAATATCATTACCCTCTAACATGTCCTCTCACTAAAAATCCATAAGAACCACTTTTCATGAGTAAGTATCAAAGTGAAGCTCAAACATGTTGCAAAAAGGATTTATTTGGTCTTATGACAAAAAGCAAGAGGTCAGATAATAATAGATTTATTTTCTTTAAGACGTACCCATAAGTATCCTTCATTTTCACATAGAACACAAGTTAATCAATAATCAGAAGACTTTAAAACCATAAGACATTTAATCTTTTAAGAATTTATTTCTAATTCTTTAATTAAATAATATGTGACTATAAGAGAGATCAAGTAAATTATCAATTATCGTTGTAATAAGTGGGTCGATGAAGAGAGAAAATTTTGCATATCTCTCCAAGTCAGTTTCTCCTCTAAAGAATATACTGGTTACTACTTGCTGCAAAACATTACACAAACACTATTTTCATAACAATTTTGTTGCCTAAGAAATCTAACGTATAGTAGAGCTATATGTATTGAAACAAAAATACGACTTTCCTTTCCTTAGGTTTGAAAATAAGTAAAATTATCTTGTGTCCAAGTATACATATATAAATCTTGTGGATACAGTATTTGATATGACACACGCAAAAAGTTTTTAACCATCGCTCTACTCTTTTGTACAGAAAATGATATAGAAGCTATTGGGAAAAAATACATAGGTCTAGAATTTTTGTGGTGAAGAATAAAAATCTTCGTGGAAGCAGAAAAGACACAGACTTTCGGGTGCTTACTGGGATATTCTGAGGGCTCTGCATATGCACACAGTGGAAAGGAGATACCTGAACAGCCTCAGCTCTCTCATGAATAATTATTCCCTTGGTTGCTGTCAAATACTTCATGCCCCACTGGGGTCACAGTGATTCCACTGGAGCACCCAAGGAGGACATCCATGTGGAGACACAAGCACAAGTCAGCATTGTGATTTTTAAATATCAGAACCTCTCTTTTAGAAAATAAATATGAGCGTTTTCAACATATGAATATGTTATAATATTTGGAAACTCTACTGGCAAGCAAAATAAGACACTAAAAGTTTAAAGTTTTAGCATTCCATTCTGACAATTGTTCTTGAGAAAAGCACTCATACAATGTTACTATGAACTTCAGAAAGAAAATTTATAGTCAATTAGGCACTATACAATTACACATAAACCAAGACCAAGAAGTTTCATGTCTAGGATTTTATCCTAAGGTAGAAGTCAGGAAATTTTTTTTCTGCAGAAAGCCAGATCTCAACATTTTAAGATTTGCAGGACACATGGTCTTGGACTCAGCTTTCAACTCTGTTGTTGTAGCATACAAACTGCCTTAGAGAAAATATAAACAAATGAATGTGGTTTTGTTCTGATAAATTACTATTTGCAAAAACAGGCAGCAAGCCATAATCTGCTGACCTCTATCCTAAGGAATGAAGTGGAGCTGGCTATATTTATTATATAGACTTTCTTCAAGTATGTTATTCATAAACAAGGATTAAACACAACTAAAATGCCCAAAATTAAAGTAATTATTGCAAATTCACATACAGTACTATTATAATATTAGTCAGTTTAAATTTTACAAAGGTAAGAAAATCAATTAAATTATAAAATTACACATTTAGTGTGATCCCAATGCAGATCATTGTAGAAAATACATAAAGTACAGAAAATGGATACCATTCATTACCATTTTCCCTTTTATACACAATTTATATAATTAGCAAATATTACCTGTGTAGTCAGAAACATATGCTTAGTTAAATTTAAATCTAGTACAAATTTATAAAATGTAAATAATTAAAATATTCCTGTAGTTTATTACTGGATACAAATGAGAAAATAATTTACGTTGGGGATTAACTGGAATATATGAAAACAAACCACTAAATACAAAAACAAATCAAATTAATGTAAATCTTATGTGAAAAAATTACCTTTCTAAAGTAAATCCATAAATTCATTTAATACCAAGGAAAATTCTGGTTTCCTGAATTTTTTAAAAAGAACAAAAGGAGCCAAGATATTTTTGAAAAGAAAGCACAAGGTTATTTGCATGAGATATTAAAAAATTACTGAAACATTGCTGTGATTAAGAAAGGATGACAGACTCATGGATAGATTAAATGTAGAAATAAATTCAGGCTCATTCACAGCTTGTAGTAGAACTGGAATTTGATCACGAGTGTCAATGCTGAAATTTATCTGATTCATATAAAAGCTGAACCAGAAAGCAGCAATAGTTAAGAACTCCGCTACCCCACCATTTTGTCGTCTGCATTACATTTTTGTTTCAGGCACTATTTAACTGTAATACATGCCCTGGTATGTCCTCACATAAGATCCTTCTGCATCTTTCTTCTGATGCCCTAAGCTGTTTACTTGTTCCATAAATTTCCAAGTCTGCTTCCTTTCCTCATTAATTGACTTTCCTCCAATTACCTTGACTTGAATAAAATTATCTCAAGTTTTCAGTTCATTTTATTTTTCACAAAATACAGGTGGGAAAATACGAACCATGCATTATATAGACTTCAAAAAATTGATCACTCACTCTGGGCTGAAAAGAAAAGTATCCCTTCATCACAATGCAGGCATAAATAAATTTCTTTAACAATAACAATATAATGCTGTTATCCCATGTAGTTAGATGTTCGACCAAAGCCTCATGCAGTAGGTCATAAGTGGGGATTTTTTCAGCGGTGGTTGGATCTAGAGTGCGTGATAATGGAACTGATTCATGGTGCAATACTAGAATCAAGGGCAATAGCATTAAAGGTGTGAGTACTATGCACACTAAGTACCTCGGATATAAGGATATAAGGATAGAAATAGCTGTGGCTATCTTTTGCTTGTTTTGCTATCTTCTGCCTACCATAAACTGTTTCTCCTCTGCCATACTACCCTGCTGTGGAACCAGCCAGTGATGGACTAAAATCCACAAACTGTGAGCCAGATAAACCTCTTCCTTTAACTTTGGGTGTCAGAAAAAAAAAAAAAAAAAAAAAGTAAGACAAAATCCAAAGTAAACTTTAAATTATTTAGGAGAAAATATAAGAAAATATCTTTTTGACCTCAAAGCATGAGATTTCTCTCTATAAAATGCAAAAATACAAACCAGAAAAAGGTACTAAATTTTACTAAGTCAAAATTAAAAATGTATACTTCAAAAGACACTGTAAAAATGAAAAAAGCAAATGAAATTGAATTGGAAATTCACAGTGGAATTTGTTATATGGTTTTCCATAGTTATTTTATGTCAGATTTACTTCACAATAAAAAAATTAAATTTGAGATTTAATCTTTGGCAATCTTTCACTCTAAGGGGAATATTCGATTCACTTAGAACTCTCAGATATTAGTTATCGGCCCTGACCCAGATCAAACAGTGTCCATTGCTAGAATTACATTCTGCATGTTATAGTAGCTTGATTTTAAATCTTTTAAAATAATCGTGAGAGAGAGAAAGTAATCTGAATTCCCACCCCCATGCCTGCTGCTGCTGCTTATTTTCTTCTCACTGTAGGCATTAGCGGTACAAAGGCCTGGACTGTTACCCAGGACGCTGGTCCACATGGACCATTCTGTCAGCAGTACTTCCTGCCTTTCAGTGAGCCTCATGCTTCGCTCTCAGGAATAAAGCCACAGCTCTGATGCACAGATTCTTTTCAAGTTTGCTTTTAGAGATGGTAAAATAATATATGTGAAAGGGGCCTAAAAACGATAAGCTCTATCTTTAGAAATACATAGAAAACAATAGGAAGATAGAGCAGGCTTCTTACCAAGAAAAGGGATGCAGTGGTGTGGAAAAGAGAATTAAAATAGCCTTGAATTTTTATATCACTGTTTTTGCCAAAGAACCTGCAAGGGTTTCTCATTCTATTATTCCATTTCATTCTTGTAGCCAGGGAAAATGGGAGCTTAAGATTTTTGAAACTGTCACATCACCAGTTATAAAAGTTTTCTGCCTTGTTTGCTGGAAATTGATATTTGTCCTGGGGAAGATTTTCCTCTCTTTTGGAAGGAGCAACTTGGATAATCCAACTTTTAAAAATCATGTAGATGTTAGGTAAATAAGGTAAACACTAGCAGGTAACCTGCTGCAAATGTAAGGATGTGATAGCAAAGTGAGATGCTAGCACCAGAGTCAGACTTGAACTGGTTATCCATGAGGTTCTCAGAAATTCTGCAAAGAGCGAGGATGTATTTAAGGAGTCAGGGTTTTTCACATGTAAGACAGTGAAAACTCCAGCTATAATAATTTGGATATTCAAACCACACCATAGCCCAGGGATGGTACGTTCTCACATTCGATTTATGTATTTGTCTATTTCAAGGGCAAAACAAATGAGAAACATAAATATTGGTAAGAGAAAGGTTGAGACTTTAGTGTATGAGTCTATGATAGTTATTCTTCAAAAGTAGGCCTCAAGCTAGGTGTGGTGGCCTAGGCCTGCACTCAGAAAGGTAAGGTAGGAAGATCTCCATGAGTTTGAGCTACATAGTGAGTTCAAGTTCCAACGGATCTACATAGAAGACCCTGTCTCAAAAAAAGGGGCCTACAAATTCCTCCCCTATCTTTTTGGCAATGTCCTCCTCACTTCAAGAATTGGTTATTTTCCTCTCCTTGGTTGACCATGTGACTGTTTTGACCCACAGAAGGTGGTCAAAGTGATATCTTAAAACTGAAGTGATGCTAAGAGTTAAGAGGACTGACAGAACTGCCTCTCACCTCTTTTTGGGTCACTTCTGAATTGGTGCCACTTGAGACCCAATTTCCAGGTTTAAGAAGTTCACAGCCTGTCCAGAGACAGCATGGAAGAGCACAAAGTGCTCTCGTCAACAAAGTCAGATCAGTACCCAATCAAAAATCAG
>RJWT010051156.1:0-10733 GCA_004365215.1 Cuniculus paca
AAATGCCAGGCAGTTGCTGTTCCATGCCTCGTTCCCTGTAGTTCGAAACTACTAGCAACTATCTCCAGATGTGATAAAGTTTCAAGGGCTGTGCTAACTCCAGTCTTAGCACCCAGGTATCACTTCCCAATTCTTATGGACTGAATGTTTTCCAGAAAACTCCGTGTGTTGTCAATAAGCTCCAGCACAGTGTGGAGAGGTGGGACCTTTGGCATGTGTGTAAGTCACAAGAGCTCTGCTCTTATGCATAGCTTCATGGCACAACTAAATTGGCGCACAGGAGTGGGTTTATTCTCTTTTGTCTTGCCAGTGGGGATACAATGTTCATCTCCTTTCTGTTCTGCAGCTTTCTACCTACTGGGATACAGCAAGAAAGCCCTAACCAGATGCTAGCAACTTAATCTTAGACTTCCAGCCTCCAGAATTGTGAAAGAATACGTTTGTGTCCTTATACATTACCTACACTGTGAAATTTTGTTACAGGAGCATAAAACTTTAACACTACAGACAGGAATTGAGTGGCAGAGGTACTTAGCTGATACACAAATCATTTACTCACTAAAATTTCAGCATAAATTCAGTATATTCCCACACAAACTTTATTTCTCAGGACTTTTCTTCTCTTCCTGTTCCATTTTGTGAGCCCAGTGGATTGCCATGGGATTTATAGAAGCTATAGACTGCAGATGAGTAGTATGCTGAACCAATAAACAGTGTATATTACTTTTGAACATATATATATGTATATGTATATATATCTAAACATGATTGCTTTCTTTACCTCGATAAGTAAGTGAACACTGAGCTGCATTTGCAAGGAATTTTACTTTTTATAAAAATTTGTAGTTAGAGACAATTAAATTTTCAAAAGTACAGACAACATATTAGAATGATACATACATACCCATTTTCATAGCAGCACAATTCATAATAGCTATATCTTGAATCCAGCCTATATGTCCATCAACAAATACATGAAAGAGAAAAATGTATTTATTCACAATAGAGTACTACTCTGCCATCAAAAGGATAAACTTGACTTATTTGTGGGAAAATTGATGTACCTTGAGAACATAATGTTAAGTGAAAAAAATCAGATACATGAGTTTGAGTATCAGATGGTTGCTCTTATATGAGAAATACAGTATATAAATAAAATACAGAATAAAGGATAAATAATAGGAAGTAGAGAGAATTTTCTCAAATGGGAAAGGAATCAACAGAAGGAAGGAGTGGGAAGAGAGGTGAAGGCAGGGGCATGAAAAAAGAATTAAAATGTGTCCTGTACATATACCAATCACCATAAGGAATGTAATGACTATGTATTGCAAAACTGTGCAATTAAAAAAACTGAAAAAAATTAAATTAATGCATCAATCTTAATGTTAGTTGATATTTTGATTTTACTATATTAATTTTAATATGCTTCCTGTTTTTTGATGTATCTAAAGAAGAATTATGATAATTTAATTTTTTATTTTTATTTTATTTTATTTCATTTTATTTTTGTCTTTTTGAGACAAGGTCTCATTATGCAGTTCAGGCTGGCCTTGGGCTCACTTGGTAGCCCAGGCTAAGTTTTTTATTTTTATAATTAATTTAAATACATTTTTAGATTAAAATATATTCAAATTTTATACATTTTGAGTAGTTATTTTCATTCTGATTTCTTCAAATCATTATATGATACCCTGGATTATAAAATAATTCTCATCATGACAACTTGTAATTTCACTGAGATGGAGATAGTAAAATACATTTTATGAAACAAAAATATAATTGCATATAATTCATGTTATCTGTATTTTATTATTTATTCAAACCTCACCAATCATCAGCAGAAAATTCAGAAAATTTGATTATTGAATTCAGATATCCTTGATATTTCATCAATTTCTAGTCACACAAAAATCATAGATTTAAATCCCACAACTTTTAATTTGAAGTTCTATGTATGATATGAAAGTTATGTTAGTATAAATAGAAGGATAAAATATGTCCATTTTTTAGGTTGTTCTATAAAATTTAAATACTTAGACACAATATGACAACCTTATTTTTAATCTTGCTCTAGACTCCAAAAATACGAAAGATATGTCTGTAATAAGTCAGATGTAATGCAACTTCTTTAATGAATTTTAATTTAATTTTTAAAATTTTATTTGTACTGATAATCAAACCCAGAATCTTGCATAGGCCACTCACAGTACCCTATTACTGAACTATACCCCAATCCTCAGGAATACTATTTTTAATCTTCTCTTATATCCTCTAATAGCAAGGCTATTAAAAAATTTAAAGAATTGTTGAGAATTTTAGCACAACAATTTAACATAGTATTAATAACATTTTTCTTCATCTTAAATCTTTCAATAATCAGAAGTGTCTTCTAGTATTTTCAAATAAATTGTTAGAATCTGATTGTCTTTTAATCAAATGTTAGCCTATTCATAATCATACCAATATTTATTTACAGGACCCTTTATCTATGTGCATACCATTTTCCAAATATGCCTAATCCTAAAAATCCTTGGTCTGAGGGACAGTTGGCTAAGGTTCATTCTCACCCTGTGACCTTTCTTTACATTTTTTTTGATATGCAGAAACTTTTCAATAAGAAGAGATCCAAGTTGCTGATTCTTTGAAGTATTTCCCCTGCGGTTTGGTTTTTGTTCATGAACTCTCTGCCTACCCCTATGTCTTCAAGATTTCTACCTACTTTCTCTTCTGGTAGATTTAGTATTTCTGTTTTAATATTTAGATCTTTGATCCATTTCAATTGTAGTTTAGTGCATAGTGATTAATGTGGGTCTAGTTGTAGTCTTCAGCATGTAAAGAGCCAGTTTTTTCAGCACTATTTATTAAAGAGGTTATCTTTCTTCCAGTGAATGTGTTTGACCTCTTTGTCAAAGATAAGGTGGCTGAGTGTGTTTGGACTCACTCTTCTAATCTGTTCCGTTGGTCCTCAGGTCTGTTTTTTTTCCAGTACCATACTGATTTTATCACAGTAGCTTTGTGGTATAATTTCAAGTCAGGCATGTGATGTCTCCTTCCTTGCCTTTGTTGCCCAGGATTGCATTTGCTATTCTAGGTCTCTTCTGTTTCCAATGAATTTTAGGAATGTTTTCACTAGATCTGTGAAGTATGCTAATGGTATTTTGATCAGGATTGCATTAAATTCATATAACAGTTTGGGGAGTATGGCCATTTTCACAATGTTGGTTCTTCCTATCTATGAGCAAGTGATATCTTTCCATTTTCTGATATCCTCTTTGATCTCTTTGCTCAGAGTGCTGTAATTTTCTTTTTTTTTTTTCTTTTGCACCAGGGATTGAACTCATGTCTCGCGCTTGCCAGGCACTGTGTCACTGAGTTATAAAACCAGTTTGTAATTTTCAATGTATAGATCTTTTATTTCCTTTGTTAGATTGATTCTTAAGTGTTACATTTTTTTGGATGCTATTGTAAAAGGTATGGTTTCCCTAATTTCTCTCTCAGTGAACTTGTTGTTTGTGACAAGAATGTTATTTATTTTTGTGTGTCAATTTTGTATCCTACTACACTACTGAATTTAGTTCTTAATTCTGGAAATCTTTTGGTGAAATTCTTGGGGCATTCAATGTAGAGCATCATGTCATCTGTGAATAATGATAATTTAACTTCTTCCTCTTTTATCCTTATTCTTATCTCTCTCTTGTCTAATTGCTTTGGTTAATGTTTCCAGAATTATATTGAATAGGAGCAGTGATAGCAGACATCCTTGTCTTGTTCCTGATTTTAGAGTGAAAGTTTTCAGTTTTTTGACCATTTAGTATGATGTTGGCTGTTGGTTTGTCACAGATGGCTTTTCTCAGATTAAGGTAAAGACCATCTATCCCAATAAGAACATATAAAGATTTGAAAAAACTAAACCTTCCAAATTCAAAAACCCAATAATCCAAAAATGAGCATCTGAGATGAATACACACTTCTCAGATAAAGAAATACGAATGGCAAATAAATATATGAAAAATAGGTGGATCGTTGTGAGTTCAAGACCAGCCCGGGCTACAAAGTGAGCTCAAGGCCAGCCTGAACAGCACAGTGAGACCCTGTCTCAAACACACCAGGGCCGGGGATCTAGCTCAGCAGCCTAAGTGCCTGCCTGGCAAGCGCAAGGTCGTGAGTTCAATCCCCGGTGCAGCAAAAAAAAAAAAAAAAAAAAAAAACAAAAAACACAAATGAAAATACTGAGATTCTGTCTCACCCTAGAAAGAATAGCCATCATCAAGAAATCAACCAATGACAAATGCTGGAGGGGCTGTGGGGGAAAAAAGAACACTTCTCCACTCTTGGTGGGAGTGTAGACTGGTAAAACCATTGTGGAAATCAGTGTGGAGATTCCTCAAAAAACTGGGATTAGAGGTCCCATTTGATCCAGATATTACCCTTCTGGATATTTTCCTAGAAGAATTAAAAACGACACCACAGCGATATATGTGCACCCATATTTATAGTAGCACAATTTGTAATAGCTAAATCTTGGAAACAACTCAAACGCTCATCAACCGAAGAATGGATAAAAAAGGTATGGCATTTTTATATAATGGAGTACTTACTACTCAGTTATAAAGAATGATAAGCTCGGGGCTTTTATAGGTAAATAGATGCAGTTGAATACCATACTCATAATTGAAATAAATCTCACATGTATAAGCATCGTCTTGTATCCCTTGTGTAAGAAACTAAAAGAGTAAATAAGATACAAAATCTGCAGTAGATATTGAGACGGAAAGAAACTGCTCACAAGGAAAAAATAACTGAGATGGGTGAAAGGAGAAATGAAAGGGAAAATAAATAAATAAATAAGATAGCAAGCATAATTATAATACTAATTTCTTTCAGTTCATTGAAATGATCAGTTGGTACTTAAATTGGTTAATTAATTTTGCATGCTTATACCTTGTAATCTGAGCAACTACTTTGAAGACAACAACATGCAATATATTAACAATCGTTAATCTATTATGTTGTTTTGAAATTCTCTATCATTGTCAGTTTCTTGTTATCCTGTTTGAAATTCTGTATCATTGCTTTTATGTTTATTTACTTTTATCTCTTTAAAATAAAATGAAATAAAATAAAATAATTTAAAAATAAAAATCTTGGGTATACATAAATTTCCAGACTCCATCTGATATCTATATTTTCTATGCAAAAATATCTCAAAAAAAAAGTCTGTAAATCAGGTTTTCTTTTCAATTTTTACTTTCTGTCTTTGTTTTTCTCTTCTTTCTCTTTTTTTAAAAAACAAATATCTGAGAGTATTCTTCTCCTCAAATAACTTTGAGAAGCAACATCTTATAAGGAAATATTTTTGACATCAAATTTTTATTCAACTACTGTCGAATTGCTAATCCAAAAAACAAATGCATGACATTTTTTTTGTGATCCAGACCTGCGTTTCTGCTTTCGATCTTTCTTCTAAACCAAATAGTATCTTTTAATAATATTTTACAATATTTTCACATTTTTAGTTTTACCTTAATTTAGCCTCAAAACAAAGCTGTAACATCAGTATTATTAGCCTCATTTAGAGATGAGAGACTTTGCATAGAAAGAGATCCTGTCTAACTAACTTTATATCTGATATCTATTGAGGAATGAGACTGCAACCTAGGTCTTGAGTTCTACAACCTGTCAGCTTTTGTTATATGATACTTGGTCACAAAAACTCAGTGCAATCAACAAACAGCACATATTTCAGATTCTCCTACCTGAAGATAGGCTGGGAGGGCTCTCCTTATGAACCTCGCTGGGATTCAGGCTGGAGGAACATGGGCCATGACCTCCTCACACTCAAGAAGGGCAGCAGAGCAAAGGCTATGAAGCAAATTCAAACCTGTGCTTCCATCTTACTCATATTTGCTACTCTCATATGGGTTATAGCAACTCACATGGCCAAGTCAAGAAGGCAGGAGGTGCACTGTGTGTAAAATCAGGCCATAGCAAAGAAATGAATAGATTATTTACTAGAGCTAGAGAAGACACTGAATCAACAGTGTAACCTACTTCACTCAGGACAAGGTTCTTCCCCACTCCTTCCAAGGCACAGTTCCTTCTGTATTATATTACTCTAACTATGGAATTTTGACATGAACGTATTTTCATTACTTACTGCACCTATCATAAAATTTCCTACTTGAAAAAAGAGTAATTTTTTGAAGTGTATATAATTAAAAGCACATCACAAATTAGTGTCACTTTTTACAAAGAATGATCAATAAGTACCAAATAAAGCTTTCAGCATATAAAAAAATAGAGCTCAGGTTTCCGAATCTATCATAAAATAACATTTTCTTTTTTTTTATTAAATAACATTTTCTATTAAAAATTGTCCACACTGTGATGAAACACTAAGGGTTTTGTTTTAAGCAAATCCACAAGTAGGAAAATAGCTAAGAATTTACACAGTTGTAAAACACAAGCTTAAAGCATAAAAAAAAATTTCCATTTGTAGCTCCACATCTTTAAGTAGTTACATATTTTGAATTCTTTGGTTTCTTTTACAAATAATTACTAGGAAATTTGTGAAAATTAAATGTCCTGCTATAATCAGCAACCACTGTTCTGAAAGAAAATACTAATATCAACATTTTAGATTAATCATCAGGTAGAAGTTATTGATAATAGATTAAATGAATTACTGTTTTAAATACACACATGTGCACACACACATGCACACACACATGCATGCACTGAATTTAATTCATATTTAATGCTGAGCAGAAATATTTCTTAACTGAACAAAAGTAGCCTCTGGCATCATGGGGTTTGAATTCCAGCAGGCCAGTTTACATATAGTTATAACCCAGAACATAAAACACACGCTGATACCAAGATAATTGTGCAAGGTGATGAAATCAAATAGATTATTAGTAAAAATATTATCTGCCCCTGTATTGGGAGATTGCACCTTTGACCTTATGAAATATTAAGTGTAGCTATTTGCCCAGCAATGACTTCCCTATGAGTGAATTGCACAAACCTCCCTCACTGACTTCAGTAGTAGCCATCATTTTGAAGTGTTCCTTCCTGGAGAAGATGATGCATCCCTGTGAGAATGAAGTTATGAGTTGTTTGACCAATGAAATGCACGTACTTCCAAGTTACTTGTGCCACTGCAAGGAGAAGATTCACGTGCTATCACATGGCTCTGCTATATTCTGTTTGCTCTCTATCACAAGTCTGTACACATGTGGAAAGAATGTTATTTCCTCTGCCTTGGTGAGGAAACCAGTGAAAATGTGGAATTTACTCTCAGTTGACCTTTGATAAACTTATAATGTAAATGAGAGATAATTACTTTCATTGCAAGACAACTAAGACTTAGCTTAACATAACCAAACTATAACATGTTATGTCCAAAAGTTCTTGAGATATTCATCCCCAAAGTGAGTTACTATCATGACAGAAAACTAAAAACATGTAACATTAGTTTACTGTTGGACAGTTGCTGATCAGAAAATTTATTTGTAATGAAAAGTGAATATTTTTTATTACATAAGGACAAACAAATAATCAGGGATAAAGATAAGGCACTAAGTTTGTGTCTTTAAGATGAAAGTTGAGAAGTATAATGGGAATATAGTGCCTTGGTTGCTATTGGCTGCATTTGATAAAGTACTATAAGAAATAGATAAAGTCAGAAAAAGTTGGATGGTTTGTAAGCAAGAGTAAAGGAAAATAAAGAGAACTTCCTGTGTTTAAGAGTGCAACTGGTTTTCATCTCCAATGAGTAAAAGATTAAATCAAAAGTGAACTTTGAATAACCAAAGCCAATTTAAAAAGAAACTTCATGGGAAAGACAAAGTCAAGCATATGATCACAAAACTCATTTTGAAATTTCTGAGTCAATTAAGAGAGCAAATTTTTAAAAAAATCTTTCAGTTAGGCAAACAACAGGCAAAGAATATTCTAAGGCTAGGGTTCTCACATGAAAATCTGATGTTTAAAGTGTCCACCCTTAATTTTAAAGGTCTTCCTCATGTCAAAAAAGAATTACTAGTGTAGATATTCATACAAGGAATTAAGTGAAATCAAATATACAGAAATCCATATAGGCTTTTGAGACAGTTATAGTCCAAAAGATCATCCACTGTGAATTAAAAAAGAATGAGATATAAAATGACTCTTAGTCTCCAAGTTACTGTTGGCACTGCAGCAGCTGAAATTGAATCAGGGAACCAGAGTCACTGTAAGAATTCCAGGAAACAACTTAATACAGGAATCAGAGAAAACACAAATACAGGTGGAACTGAGATTACAAAGGTCTTAGAAGTACAAGAGAAATTGTCCTTAATGACTTTTTCCTGAAGCACTCAGTTAATTCACTGATGAAGAAAGAACCCCTCAGTCTAATCACCTTCCAAATCCTTATTTCTGAATACCTGAGGCTTAGGCTGTTTGATTCAAATGATAAACAGGCCTTAAAAGTAAGAATTCTGTGCCAGTTAATAAATATTCTCAACTTGCCCTGCACCTGAAGTTGTGCATTTCCTTATTCCTACCAGCTGTGTATGAGAATGCCTCAGTCAGCCAGAAAGAGATGTGTTGAAACTTTGGGTCTTGGACAATCTCATAAATGGGAAGCAGTATCTCCATGTAATTTGAAATTGTTGAACCCTCCATCAACAATGTTGACCACCTTTGTAAATAGTTAAGGATTATCTGTATTTGTAATCTACTGAAATTTCATGCTCACTTTTCTATAGCATCTATTTATCAGGTTTGTTATCTACACTTACAAGCTTTTGCAAACACTACTTTGTTCTTCAGTGCTGAAGACTGAACCTATTGCATATGAGGCAAGAATACTACCTCCTTGGCCCAATACCTATGAGCTTTTGATATATTAGAACTATTAGCTTTGGTCTTTATGTAAGCCAAAAATATTTTCTGTGTGTCAGTTTTACTTTGCTCTTGGTGGGTTTTCTTCATCCACTTGTTCTCACCATGTTATAGTTTGTGTCTAGGTGGCCCCCAAAGCCTCATGTAGTCATGGAAATGGATGAATCTAGCATTTGCAGTTGACTCATTGTCTAGTGCTGGGATTGGCAGTGTGAGTTCTGCACCCTCCCAGGGGTGGAACCAACATACAATGTAAGGTGGAGAAGGAGGTGTGCTTTTCCCTCTTTTGCATGGTTTGCTCTTGCCATGTGCAGCCACCAAGAACAGCTGCCCCTCAGCCACACCACCCTGCCTTGGAACCAGCTAAGTATGAACTGAAACCCCCCAAAACTGTAAGAAATAAACCTCTCCTTCCTTCACTTTGGGCGTTTGGTATTTTGTCTCAACAATGAGAGAAAAGTAACCAAGACAGAATTTGGTACCAGTGGAGTGGGGTTGTTGATGGGACTGTACCTGACCATGTGGTTTAAGAGCCTTTAGAAATGGCTTGTGGGAAGAGTTTGGAAAGTTTCAGAGATGTTGCCTGAAAGCATAAAGCTGGAACAGCTTAGGCTGTTCTGTAGGGGAGATTCTGGTAAGAGCTCAGGAGACGAGAAGACTGACAGAAATCCTGCTGGTAAAGTCCAGGTTTGGGAAGTTTCTGCTGAGAAAAAGGACTGCATTGGGTGTTGGACTCCACATGATGAATGTTATGGCTTGGCAGAAAGTTTGTCTTCATTTTGCTCATGTCCAGAGACTTTGCCTGAGACTAAGATTAAGGACAGTGGACTAATTAATTTGGCAGAAGAAATTTCAAGGCAGTCGAATACTGAGGCTATGGCATGGCTATTGTTGAGGGCTTTTAGCCAAATTTATGTTGTGAATCAAGAGCAAAGAGCCCAGCAGGGTGATTTAAAACATTGTGAGTTTGGCCAGAAAGGAAGCTCCAGTAAAGCTGCAAACTGTAAAGATAGAGATGAGATCTCCATTGATGAGAAGGAATAGAATAGAAAAGATGACCTGAAGTCATCACAAAAAGCAGCAAGTCTTGAACCTTTGCATCTTCTAAATGGCAAAAGTGGAAAACTGTGCTTTGAGGAGAAAGCCTCAGAGCACCATGTCCCATAATGGCAGCAGTGGTCCCACGAGTTTCCAGAATGGCAGCAACATAGAGAATCTGCTCCTCAGAATCAGGTTCAGAGTGCCCAGCGATCTAGGCACTTGACCCCTACAGCCAAGAGAGAGGAAACCTAGCTACTGCTCCAGCTAAAAGCAGACCTCAGCATCATTCACATGGTGCTGGTTTCAGGTGCATACAGAATGCACAAGTTCTGAGGTTGAAAAGGCTTCCACCCCAATTTCAGAAGGCCTAGGAGGCCAGGCAATGTGCCCCTGAGAGGGCAGTGTGTGAAGCTGTGAGTGTGAAGCCAAAGGTGCAATGGAGACCCCAGAAGTTTGGAAAAGCCAGGACTATAGATCATCTAAAGAATCCTGCAATGAGGAAGCAAAGACAGTCCAAGAAAGAAGCCATGGGATTGGTAACCACCAGAAGTGCCATAGGGGTGGAGTCACACAAGCTCTTTGGAGTTCACAACTTGCCACAGATTGCTTCAGATGCTGGACATACAGCTACAGGACTTAACATTTGCCCTGCTGGATTTTGGACTTGCTTTGCTTCCAATGCTTTGTATTCCCCTGTTTGTAACTTTTGGAATGGTAATGTCTGTCTTGTACCATTACATGTTGGAAGTGTTTAACTTTGTTTTCATTTGTACAGGGACTTGCAGCTAAGGTTTGCCTTAGAT